>CM060955.1:57037468-57077468 GCA_030765055.1 Mantis religiosa | reverse complement strand
CGTTAAGCAACCAGAATACATCTACAGTATCTATACCATCCTTGACCATTTATCTTCTGCACCTAAATTAAACCTCCACCATTAACCCACCATCCATACTAATAAACCCTCACGATGCCAGTAAGGGACCTAGTCCCGGTATGGCAAGAGTGGAAGGACCCTCCTTTGCTGAGGAGGAGTCCATTCAACGACACCTCTGTGCTGTGTGTGCTGTGCTGAAAACTGCTGGTGAAATTGACGGGAGCTGCCCTTAGGTCACTCCCGATGATGGCGATTCTCTGTCGTTATGAAGCTCTGGAAGCTCTCGATGAGACGTCTTCTCAGATCAACTCCTAGAAGTTGAATCAGACTATCTCTGTCTCTTTCTACCTCTGTTGCTCTCTCTCGGCAAGGGATTAGCGCTGACCTCACTCACTGGCCGCTGTGTCTCTCTGTTTACTGCACGCTCACGGCCCGGCAGAAACTCAACAATGCCTGGCGACATTATTTTACTAAAACTGATTGTGTTATTAAATGTTTTAAATACTGCAGAAAGTATTTGTATGCCAATAATTGTTTGTAAACGGCCTGTGAACATCTCTCATTTCTCATTGAAACTTCTATTACAACTGGCACTTCCAAAGAGGTAGACAGAAACTTGCAATGTACAAGAAAAATCTTTGGACAATTTGAACGATACATAATTTTGTGAAACCAAAAATATTTGGGAGATTAACATAATAAGTGTTCGGTGTGTTTCTTCAAATCATTGACATTTTAAGGCTAATAGTTCAAAACCTTAAATGGGTGTTATTAATTTCTGGAGAGGTTTTTAAAAAAATTCCAGTACATAAGCTATCACAGGTGAAATAGATTACCTATCGTATCTGTCTTTTTGCTTTTCCCCCCTCCTTTTTCTAAATGTTCGACTTCGTCTCAAAATACAATTTATATTTAAGAAATGCCACAAAAAGAGATTTTCTTTGTTCTCCCTTCCTCACCAACTCTGGTGCTAGGAGTTGCCCCAGTTTTTTTTTTTTTTTTTTTTTTTTTTTTTTTTTTGTAATTTACGTCCTTCAACGTTAAGTCATATCGGACGATGAATGGAATTGGTGAAATGATACTCGAATGAGTATAGAGTCCTTAGAGCTTAGAGTTACCCGACATTTGTCTTTCAGAATAAGGGAAACCCCCGTAAAAACCTTATCCAGGTAACTCACCCTAACTGAGATTCGAACTCGGGACCTCTTGAACGTGAGGCAGACATGCTACCACCACGCTACCGAGGCGGGCGTCGCTCCCGTTGCCTCAGAGTGAGGGAACCGGAGATTTGACCTTAGCTACCAAAGTTGAAGGATCGGCCCAACGCCTGAGATGATGTAGAGATGAATCATGGCGCAATTGGTGGGATGATGGTGGGGGAAACAGGACGACCCAGAGAAACCCACCCCAGTGCAATGTTGTCCACCACACAACCCACTTTGCGGTCGCCTAGGATCGAACCCGGGCCGCCTAGATGAGAGCCAAGCGGTCTAACCTCTCAGCCATGACGAAGCCTAAAGAGAGAATTTTACGGAAATAATATCGCAGTTGAAAATATATAAAGTAATTAATGGGTACGTTTTAATATAGAAATGTGTACATTTTAATATAGAAATGTGTACATTTTAATATAGAAATGTGTTAATAATAGACATATTTATAATCTTTGTAGCCCAACCAATTTTCATAAAATTTCACAAGTATTTGTTTGCATATAAAACAACGAAAAATTTTAATCCTAAGAAATTACATTTTTGTAAAACATTTAATTGCAAACTTTGTTATTAGAATTTGCTGTCCCCGATAATGTCCGTAACATTACTTCCGGTTCAAAGAGGATATTGTGGGTTTTCTTATCCAGAAGTAATAAGAATATTCCTAGGGTTGGGTTGTGCACTGTCATACGAAGCTAGTCTGGAAAGTTCCGCTCCAGATAGCAAGTACTAAGAGAGATTTGATTGAAAAAGTTTTGTCGAGTTCTTTAATATGTTCCCTAAGGTAAGTAAAACTTTTTAAAATATAGGTTTTGGTAAACTATATTACAACAAAAAAATAAGTGTAATGTAATCTAATGGTCAGCGTTCTCGCTCTTTAACTGAAGGATACCTGTGTAGCTGCCTAGTGGATGGTGGAATCTTTATTTAAATAAAATATTTCCCTACTTGAAGGCAATACACATAAGATGTCATTTGATATAGTATATTAAATAATTACATTCAAATGGTAAATGTTACCTATTTCTGAGCAGTTGGTTGTGTTTGACCCCAAAACTGTTAAAGCTGCAGGGTACAGGGTATGAACCTCTCTTTTAAGCTTGATACGTAAGAACATGGCTGTATTGTAATTATAACATTGCCTCCCTATGGTGAGCCTTGTAGTTCTGCATAATTAATTTTTGTGTATGTCAAGTTATTAACATCCCAACCCAAGGCGCGACAGCCCTTAGAGTGCCAAGTCCTACCAACCCGACTGCTGGCCTCACGCCCACTTACGCACGGCAGAGGTGGACCATCATCCAACCGATACGGGGAGGAGATGTGGTCAACATCTCGGCATCCGCCAGCCGGAATATTGGTTTCAGTGACCAGGGCCGCTTACCTAGCGTAAGCTCCTCACTTTCCTCACGATACTGAGTGGGCACCGGTCCTATACCCGGGACCTAAAATCCCCACCACATGGGTGGGATCGAACCTGGGCCGCTTTCCGTGGTAAGGGTACAAAGCATGCTGCCTTAGCCCGCTTCGCCACCACATCAGTAATAGTTTTTCTCCTCCCTTCTCGTTAATGCTGACGTTAGGGGGCGCTTGGGTTACCTCAGAGCGAGGGAGCCGAAGCATCTAACCTGAGCTAAAATCAGGGTTGAGGGGTCGGCCCAACGCCTGAGATGAGTGATTAATGGAGCAATTGGTGGAATGATGGTGGGGAAAACCGGAGGACCCGGAGGAAACCCATACCAGCGCCACGTTGTCCACCACAAAGCACGCTTTGCGATCACCTGGGATCGAACCCGAGCTGCCTCGGTGAGAGCCAAGCGGTTTAACCACTCAGCCATGGCGTGATATTATTTTATATTTCTGCTACACAGCTTTCAATAAAGTACACATAACTTCATAAAAAGTAATGATCTATTGCATAATTAATTATTGTTCCTCAGTCATTCTGATATACATTTTGTCTATTGCCTATTTCACACAAAGCTATACTATCAGCTTAGACATGAGGGATGGCTATCATTTATATTTGAGAGAAATATCTACATAAGGTATTTTATAACCATATATTTTGGAATTGATTAAGTAGACCTTATATGTCGTTCATGATAAGACTGCATTTGGTAATATCCCATAGCTACAATAAGTATAAGTGACTGCACAACAGTAAGGTTAGAAGGCAGCTGAAAAGTACATATTATAGCTAATTGTTACGTTAATTCCACTTCTCTGTAATATTTTATAATTACAATCCATTTTTTTTATCCTGGTACACTTAATATAAATCGTGGAGATCAAGTGGGAAAGCAAAATTATTTTTTGAATATAGCTTTAAAGACTATTTTTTTTTCCTATATTGGCACAATGCAAGACGGTTACTGCACACACATAGGATAAAGTTGTACTTTTGAACTCTAAGTTTGTTTGCATGACAGAGCCCAGCATGACAAAAATGACTAAAATCCCTTCACATGTAATTGTCAGCATGAGACACGGCAGGATTTTTGGTTTTCAATTTATGAGTGCAACGGCTGTCATTGTTTTGAGATATGTCTGCCAGACCATGGTAAAGATGGAGACAAGTGCTGCTATTCATTGTTTGCACTTCGCTAAAGCTCTCTAAACAACAATTATAAGCGTACCTATTATGGTTCAAAAGCACTCCGAATTCTATAGTCAGCCATCGATACCAGTATGTATTTTGCTGCCTTCATCGTTGTACTTCAATCAAAATAAATTAATCTCATGTGATTTAAAGGATTAATTACCTTCCCTTTGCATCTTTTTCTAATCAGTTGCTTTCCTTTTCAGTATATTTAGCATTATATGCAAATAACAAATACTACTTCGTTAATACAATTGGATTCTTTCACGCTGAAGGGAAATCTAGGCACCCATTCACTCATCCTCCTACGTACTGACTGCCCAGCACAAGAACGCAAGAGAAGGGGAGAGGAGTTTGAACTGTTTATATATGCTCTGTTAGTGGATCTGTTTACTGGGAAATGGGTGTATGAGAGTGCATATGAGTCCTATATGTTGCCAGATCTAATGTTCGTTGCAGTATATGCAGTGATAGGTATTATGTATGGGCGAGTTATGTGACAACACTTGTGTATTTTAAAGAAACATAGCACCCTTGCAACCTCTAGCTTGCCTTCTTGTCCTGGGCAGACAGTACTTACCTACCTGCCTACCCGCCTGCCTACCTTGTTTTGTGTCCAGCATATCAGCACTCAACATGACTGCCATTACGAACGTGACACAGATCGTACCTCGTACCCACGATGCACCACGTGGCTTGCAACATTGCTGGAATGATTTTGCTGTAATCTCCCTCCGCAGATCGGTTAGATTCTTGGTCTTTTTGCTTACAGTGCTGATTTGATGTAGCTTCCCGCCCTCTCCTCCCCCTAAAAAACTTGGAGACGTTAATTCTGGGCTATTAGAAGGCCGTGGAATGGGTCCATCACGGCTACACCAGCGACTGTTGTATAACTGATTTAATCAATTGATGAGGGCTCAATGCAATGGAGCACCATCCTGTTGATAGATAATAGTGTCCAAGATCTAATATTCCTGTAATTCAAAGATCATAAACTCCTCAATCTTATCAAGTTAATTAACGGCACAAACAGTCTCATCCGCCAAAAAGAACGCGTCATAAACTTTCTCGTGCTTCTCTCCGCACCATACATTTACTTTCTGGCCAAGTTTGTATGAGATATTGGATTACCAGTTCCTTAAACAATGCTGACTCGGTCGCTCACATGAAATGTGGTTTCGCCAGTAATATTCCGTAATATTCCATTGATTCAACCATTGATCATCCGCTTCCTTATGCCGCTCACACATCATAAAAGCACAATTGGGTCAAGCTGTGTAATTCTGCTGCGTCAGCGCTTGCGTTCGCTGAATATGGTACGAAAACATCTTAAAGTATCATCTAACAATCCTCTGATATTTGTATGGTGTATACTGCTCTGATGGTAAGCGGCGGACTGACATTTGTGGACTCTGAGTCATGGCTTGTCCTCTCTGTTTTTATCACACAGACTTCCACATATGAGAAATATTATCAGACAATTTTCCAAGAACGAGTTGTACCGCTTAACAATGTCTCATTCTGATGAACCTACAGACAAGTGCACTGACTTCTGAAAGCTCTCTGGCTCGCTCTTACACTCTCACATTTCGGAAACCGCAGGACACATTGAGCTCATTGTTGTAGCCATTATGACCATTTTGCTTTGTTTTATTTTCTTTACACGATGATTTTGTCGTGCCACTGGAAACATCACTGATTTGATAACACCCAAACTTTCGCTTTAATTACAAAAGTGGCTCAGATATGTACATTTACTTCATAAATATAAAGTGTTAATGGTTGCTCAATCATTTGGTCGTGATGATTTTAATGTTCAACGACAAGAAGTAAAAACAGTGAAAATTGTTTCGTTTGTTTCAGATGTATACATTTATTGGGTGGAGTCTTGTGATTAGTTATATACCAACGGCCTGCACAATCACTAGTTCCTCTTGTGATTTTTTTCGTAAGATAGGAAGCTGTGAGACTATATCTGGACCAGCAATCAGGTGTTCCCAAGAACTCTACGACCTGGTGACGTCTATAAAACTGCTGGAAGATCAGATACCTAACTATCCAAGCTTTAGTGAATCAAAATTGTACTCAGGGAAACGACATGAGCTTATAGCTAAAATTGATAATCTTACTTACTTTATAAGAGAAACAGTTGTTCAGCAACAAACTGTACCTTATGATACTTGCGTCTCAATTGTTGAACTTGAAAAGTGGTCCAAATATTATAACGCACATTTCAGAGAAGTCTCTACTATTCTTTACTGGCTGGACCATGTTATTCCAACATTTGGAAGTATACTCTTCATATTTGGAATGGTGGGCAATTCATTGATTGTGTTGATCTACTTGAGACACGAAGAACTGCAAACAGGGTCCAACGTAGCGGTCTTGAGTCTTGCCCTCAGTGATATATTTTCACTGATAAACCTCTTTCCGGCGGATTTCATCTTTATCATCTTGGCGACTTACGACTCATATTATAGCACGATATGGATTATGGAATACCTGATTTGTGTAAACGTTACTATCACTGTGTACTCCCTGGTAGTCCTCAGCTTGCTGAAGTACATGGCCGCTACCGCTGCACCGGGAACTACCGCGCTGAAGTTTATCCAGGACCGTAAAAAGATTCGTCGGTTGCTAGTGTTAATTTGGATTTTGGCAGCAGTATTTGGAGCTATTGAGGCAATATACACAGTATACATAACTGACAGTAATCTTAGATTATCACTACGATACTTGAGCTTTATTTGCATGTGTGTGCTACCCCTGATTGTGATAACTGTGTTTTCTGTTGCTACCGTCAGAGTACTTAGAAGACGTATTCCTGGAGAGCAAACATCTGCTATGTTGCAGGAAACAAGTGCACGAAAGAGAGGAGCTAATGTGCTACTGTCTTTTGTTATAATCTTCTATATAACGCAAGTTCCATACAATATTATTGCATTAATAGAAGACTTTGGGACACATTCTCACTTTATATCTGTACTATTATTGATGATGAACTCTTGTCTAAATCCAGTTGGGTTGTTCATCAGTAGTAGAAACTTTCGTAATAGTTTAAAGAACGATGTGGCAGAATTAAAGCACAAAATTTTAGAATTTGGCATTTAAATTGATGGACAGTCATGCTATCTTAAAAAATATATCTAAAAAGGGATTTTCCAGATAGCACCGCAGCCGAAACTCGCGTAACGTGAAAAGCTATTCATTATTTATCGTGACAGCAATATATGATAAATATAAATTGGTGTTAATCTCTCACGATTGATATAAATATATTGTTTGATATATTTTCTAGTCAAGTGAATTAACCTTTAAAAGCAAGTGTATTTAATTGTATAAACTATAAAGCCATAAGACAGAAATGAGACGAATGTCTATTAATATCTGGTATCAAAGAAGATTTATCATAATATTAGGGAGCTTAAAAGCAATCTCTGGTTAATTTAAACAAAAAATATTCTAGTTCGCCTTCTCTTACTCACTCCCTCTCCTATATCGTTCAAAGAGAACGACACAAAACAGTTTCACAAAATCAAATAAGGGTAAGTTTTAAAAATCTAAATGTTATTTTTAAATATGTAAAAGCTTTTATTTTCTTCCTTTAACCATTATAATATGATAACCAAACTTTGTTTTTACTGGAGAATCAGTATACACAGGGCCATTTACTGTTGAAATTGCCAAAGCAATCGCTGCAGCTTGAAATGGACCAATCATGGAGCCTCTCGTTATTTATCCCAAATCACTCCCCCCTGTCTGGCCGTATCTTCACTGTATTGAGCTGCAATTTCAGGAAAATTTGCTCCTCCTTTATGTTTCTCCATAGCCTCCAGGACTTTGGACTGCTTTTCACAAAGAATGTGACGAACCTTCACAGCATTTCCTCCCTTTTTCTCTTTACCGGCACCTTTACCACTTTCTTCTTCATTTTTGGTTTTTGCGCTGTCTTTAGCACCACCACTACATTTCTTTGGTGGCATCGCAAAGTATATCAAAATGTACCTTTTGAAAGATTATTTACGAGGGGATACTAATAGTTCAGTTATACTGCATTTTCTTTAATCTATTGTCTCTCTATAGCTTTATTTTACAAGTATTCCGTTACACTTAACATATAACAAGTTCAGGATCTTCCATAGTTAAGTGTTTGTACTGTTGTCCCATATATTCCCATTCGGTCTCATTACACTTTTACATCCGACAAAACCAGACCTTAAAACAACGGTTACTGCCCCAGATACTTCACAAATTAGCATTTTATATTGCTTCAATGTTTAGTTTAATGAGACAAAATATATTTCATGAATTTTATCTTTACTTAATGGAAACAAAAAGAAATTACAAGGGACAAAGGGTGAAAGGTTCATGATGCTGAATTTTAGTTCTGCGTATGCAACAGTGTGTTGGGATAGTACAAAATTACTTTTCCTTTCGAGGTTTCTGACATCCCGTCTACCGAAAGTAGAAAGGATGGTGTCTACTACAGTAGCAATATAGTCCGTTTTAGAAAAAGCAAATGGCAACCACCTTCTTATGTCTACCGACATAATGCATTCGATGGGCTTTTGTGGGCTTAGACTCTTTTCCAAAGGTCCCTTAGCCGATTGACTTCTATTTTCAGAACCATAAATACAAATCCAAGTTCATCACAGGTAAGATATTCCAAACAAAATTTGAAGTGACCCTGTTGTTTCTAATCGGAGTAAGTTTATGTAAAATTCATCCATAGCAAATTTCTGACAGCTACCTGTTGATGCACAAAAAATAGATAGATAAGTAAATAAATAAACAAATAAACAAAAAAATATATACATACATAATTAAATAAAAACAAATAAACAAAATGGGATTGACACATACCAAGCCCTATATCATAAATTTATATTTTCTTCTAGCTTTGCTCGAACTGTGCTTGGCATTTCATCATAACGTCACGTCTTGAGCGTGCCTCACGAAATTTGTTCCTAAATCGTCAGCGTTGAATTCGTTATAATGAAGCGCCTTTGTCAAATCTATTTCTAAGCCAATCTTCCCGTAGGTTGGGCGTTATTGATGACTTAAAATCCTAAAAGGTTCTCTAATTAAGTTGACTTTTGAGTGAAGCCTTTAGGTGTGACAATTAACAAACAGAGCAAATCTAACAAATGACATGTGAATAGGTTAGCAAAGTATGATAAAGTATGCAGTTACCAACTACCAATTAACTTCATTTGCATGTACAAAGGTATAAAAATGTTCATTGGCGTCATGATCTCAAAAGAGAAGGGTACAAATTATTGGACCTTTTATATAATTTATCATGCTCATTCGAAACTGTACGTAATATGCAAAATTAGGTTACTATATTAGCTCCAGACGTTTACAAGTCTCTATTAGCACAAGGGAAAATATAATAATTATTTGAGTTTGAAATAAATTTTGCTCTGTAAATAAGTTGAAAGTGATTGGACATTCCTTTAATGCCAGCAGAAATTAATATAGAACTTTATGGAAAATTTTTAAATATTGCACTACAGGTAATTTAGTGCATTGCTTATAAAGCATTATCTAATATGTGTCTGATCCCTTTACTGTAGATATCTACTTTTATTATTACGTTAAGGAACTAAATCACTGATCTAGTATTAACCAAATTAAACTTTCACTGCAAAAACTAACAAAACATTTATTTTCTTACAAGCCAAACTTACATGTTTCTTTTTTCCAAAGAACAAAACACAAACGTCCTTGACATTATAGTTTTAACTGTCCTGCCAACCTAAACACATTTCTTTTTCTTTCGTAACATCCTCCCACCTTTCAATTTTATACATATAATTGAAACATTACAATTTCCCTTTAAATATAAACTGATTACAAATTTAAGCGGGAGGGTAGTCTGATCTTCCTTCCAGATTTGCTGGTGATCACTCGTGGGGCTTTTTCATATTCTTGGAGCTTCAGCCATGGTGGCCCTCCCACCATTTCGATGACAGAAGTGTAGTAGCTGAACATCCTCTAGAGGGTAGGTCAGCTGGGTTATTTAATCCTGGTACATGGTACCAGCAGTTAGGATCTGATATCTGCTTAATCTCTTTCACTCTATTTTGTAAAAACTGTCGACTTTCCAGCCATGGTAATGCCACTTCATACCTGTCATTATCAGTAAACTTTACTGTATGTAAGAAGTAGCGACGTGCTGTTTCCTCCAATTCTTCTCTGGATTTCAGCTCTGATGGATCAGATATACCTATAGCTTCTAAGTTCCATAGATCAGGTATGGAAGCAGATTGGATGAACAGAGAAGTAGTTTCTCTTGCTAACGAGTCATTCTTCTTCACTTCCATTTTTCCTGTCACCGTCCATCCAAACTCCTTCTTCACAGCAATTAATCCACCTGCCAATTTACGTATCTCGCCCAATAGAATGCAATTAGCAACATCAGCTCCCAACAGCATCTCCACTTCAGGTGGATCCGATCCCACGTCCGAAAGCCATATCTTCTTCGCCTTCAATTCTTTCAACCATGGTCCAAAGTTTAACCTGGGGATCTTCCCACAAATAGTTTTCTGTCCTATCAATTGCAGAGTAGCCGTGTGTGAGCCTTCACAACTGCCAACACATACTTCATACAAATTATGCTCTTCTTCACAGGTTCGGAGCCTCCAAACAATCTATGTACCATCGTTTCTGTTTTTAGAGGATGATACCCCATTTTATTAGCAGTTTTCTGCAAAATGTATGATCTTTGTGACCCACTATCTATCAGTGCTCGGACTATCTTTTCTTTACCTTTGTGTTTCAATTTTACACATAAGGTTTGTAACAACACTTCTTTTGTAGCACTGTGAATGATCATGGATATATTGCTATCTGTTTTCTCTTGGGTCTCGAGTTCAGATACTGCTTGTGCATTTAACTGTGGACACATTATAACAGTATGCTGCCGTTTGCATAAATGGCACTTTAGGTTTGCTTTACAATTTTTGGCTCGATGACCTAACCTCAAACATGAGAAGCAGCACTTTTCTTTTGCTACCTTGTTGCGTTTTTCTTCTAAGCGCATCTGCTGGGCGACATGACACTCCTTGCTGTCATGTAGTTTACTGCACAAAAAAAAAAAAAAAAAAAAAAAAAATGCATCGTTTTCTTTTCTCATCGGATTTGCCAGCAAACAAGGAATAGGCAGTGGGCACATTTTCATCTTCAAATTCTCTTCTTTTAGTTCTTTCCTGCTTTTTCTTTTAGAATAAATCAAAGCCAGCTTGGGTGAACTCTATTCTTTCTTCACCTTCTACTTTTTTCCGGAGGAAATCAAGAAGAGCTTCCAATTGGTCATTTTGTACATTGTCTGTATCAGGATTCGTCAGTGATTGGTTCCTAAGCCATGCTCTTAAAACCTCTTCCGGCAAGCACGATTCTACCAGCGGAAATAACATTGATGGATGTTTATCTCTAATTACACCAATGGATTCTAAAGCTCTCAACTGACATTCTAAATTATCATACAACGCTGCAATTCCCAATTTGTCATTCTTGCGAGTTATATTTTGTATCACTAAATTAATAAGCTCCATAGTATAATGCTGAATCAGCAGATCTTCACGACCACACCTGTCCGTCAGAGTTTCTATCACTTTAGGGTAATTCTCTGCAGTGGCCGGGAAACTGTTGACCAGCTCTCTAGCTCTACTATTTGGCTTTGTACTTTGTACTAAATATTGAAATTTGTCCTCTGGCTCAATTTCGTTATCTTCGTGGATTCTTTTAAACATGCTCCAGAATCCTAACCAATCCTTGACTTCACCGCCATATTGGTGTAGCTCTAACTTCGGTAATTTCAGATTCTTCTTTTCTGAACTCAAGGAAGCTATAGAGATATGATCTGCAACTGTTTGTCTACCATTAGAAATGCTTCACATTTTTAATCTAAACTCGTCCATCTTATCTCTATAATTCTCAATGGCATTGTACTCACGGTTATATGCATCATCATCAGCGTTACCTTCTAACCCCAAATCAAGGACTTTCTCGTCCAAAGAAGATAACTCAGCAGTTAATCTCTGTAACTTTGCATGTATCAGGTGTGTAGCTTCACTTTCTGCTTGCTCGCTTGCCAAATTCTCAGTCAATTCATTATATGTTTTCGTAAATGATGCACGTATCGGCGTACGCTGTTTTTGCAGTTTATCCATTTTTCTTGTTGCTTACCTTATAAAACGTATCAATATCACGTCGGGGTCACCAAATTGTTACGTCAAGGGACTAAATCGCTGATCTAGTATTAACCAAATTAAACGTTCTCTGCAAAAACTAACAAAACATTTATTTTCTTACAAGCCAAACTTACATGATTCTTTTTTCCAAAGAACAAAACACAAACGTCCTTGACATTATAGTTTTAACCGTCCTGCCAACCTAAACACATTTATTTATTTTCGTAACATTTATTGTGTATACTATCGCGGCACGGGCATTAAAGTTTCGGCGCAAATAGACAATAGACGGATAGGTTTCACGTAGATAACGAGCTTGCATAAGCAGTTAACGATAACGCGGCGAGTGTTTACAAAGCCGGCAAACAATGTTACCTCAGAGAAAGGACTCGCCGGCACAGGTAGGGTTTCATGTCTGGAAATTTCTAGAGATATCTCGATTGACGGAGAATGGTTGTTTTTCTTGTTTGTTAGAGAATGTTCTCGAGTTATGAATGGACATATAGAAAGGATTGTGACACGCCAGCAGGACAGTTGTTGTTATGAGAGCTAATGTAATCAGCTGTCACGGTTGGTTATTGTCATTGACCTTGGTAGACTGATGGTGTATGTGACGTAATGCTGCTGTAATCTATAAGAGTATTTCTACGAAAATAAAGGAGATTTTTAATTTCTGCAAATCGGCCTTTTAATTTTACGAACCCACAAAGTCACAATACGTTCGGGATATCTACTACAAATCAATTTACAACTATGCGTAAAATATACTCATGGTAAAATACCACAAGTTCTGAATATTGTTTGTTTTACAATTGTAGGTGCTGTGTATTTGTTACCTATAGGAAATAGATATATTGGGGAATGCACAGAATATCCCGAGGATATTATTCCAAGAGTTGTTAAAGAATGAAAATAAACAGAGTATGTATAATACTTTTGTACTCTCTTCATTGTAGAATGCTTTAATTATTTTCTTACTACTACTACTACTACTACTACTACTACTACTACTACTACTACTACTACTACTACTACTACTACTACTACTACTACTACTACCACAACTACTAATAATAGTAATAATAATAACAACAATAATAATAATCATAATAATAATAATAACAATAATAATAAATATAATAATAATGATAATGATAATGATGATAATAATAATGATAATAATAATAAAAATAATAATACTAATGATGATCATGATGATAATAATAATAATAATAATAATAATAATAATAATAATAATAATAATAATAATAATAATAATAATAATAATAATAATAATAATAATAATAATAATAATAATAATAATAATAATAATAATAATAATAATAATAATAATAATAATAATAATAATAATAATAATAATAATAATAATAATAATAATAATAATAATAATAATAATAATAATAATAATAATAATAATAATAATAATAATAATAATAATAATAATAATAATAATAATAATAATAATAATAATAATAATAATAATAATAATAATAATAATAATAATAATAATAATAATAATAATAATAATAATAATAATAATAATAATAATAATAATAATAAAGAAGTAATAAATATAAAAATTCAAGAAGAACATCTATTTACTACCACTTGTAATTTTTTCATGTTGAAGTAATACTTTCATACATTTTATAAGTTTTTGTTATTAAAAATATTTTTCTACTGAATGTACTTTTTGATTACCCCGATGGTAGGTCTTTAACATTATAAATGCAATGTTATCATATATACTCTGAAACACCTTTAGGGTCACAAGTAGTACGGGCCTAACTTAGACAGAAGCGGAAGTCAACTTGGACAGTGCAGACTTGGTCAAATTGTCCTTGCACATTAGTCCTAGGTTTTGGGTTCTGTCTAAGTTTTGGGGGCGGGGGGGGGGAGCTTCACTCTCTCCACTGACCCACGCACTCTCTCCACTTACTGCATCTCCCACGCACACTCGCACACACTACTAAGCACTCCCCCACGCCCACACTTCCCTTACTGCATCTCCCACGCACACCCATGTACTTATCGGAGATGTTGACGGCTCGGTGGCTGGCGACGAAGTGAAAGAGAGGAGGTGACATGTGGAGGGATATGGGAGGCGGAGGGATATTAAGAAAGGAGAAAAGTAGTTCCAATAAAATTGGCGGTGGAATTTGAAAGAGAGGAGGTGAGATGCGGAGGGATATGTGATGCGGAGGGATACTAAGAAAGAAAAAAAGAGTAGTTCCAATAAAAATGAGAATTTATTGAAGTAGTTACAGATCTAAAAAAATTTGTTCAGCCTTATGCTCATTCCTAGGAATGACGTACTCTGTAGCTTCACAGTACGGTTGGGAATAGAAAACGGTATAAGAATAATAATTTCTGTGAACCGTCATTTGATACCACCCCTCAATGTCCCCAAAACAACCGATGCAGTGAGAGCGAAAGGGAGGAATGGGACACAAGAATGAAATGGGATCATAAGCTAGGTATTCTGGGCAGCACGCGATGTAGGAGTACTGATCGGTGCATCGTGTCCATTTGTCGACCATGTATTTGCAGTTTAGCGTGAGTTCATGTCATACCGAAGTAGTAAGGAGCTTACTCATACCAAACCGGAAAACGACCTGTACCACCGGAGTTATACCATTTGCCCTTGATGAGGACCAGAGTTATACCAAATGAAATTTGGGGCGGGGTTATACCAAATGAAATTTGGAGCGGAGTTATATCATTTTACTTTTGGAGCGGGTTTTATACCATTTTGAAATTTGGTTGGTACAAGTCGATCCTAGGTTTGGTATGAGTAAGCCTTTTTTTTTAATTTCCCACGCACAACCTCCCCACGGACATCCACCCTCCACGGACACCCTCGAATCACTACATCTCCAACACGCTGCATCTTTCAGTCACACCCTTCACGCATTGCATCATTCACTCACACTTACCGGAGATGTTGACGGCTCGGCGGCTGGTTGCGAAGTGGACGAGAGGAGAAGGTAGGCGGAGGGATACTATGAAATAAGAAAGTAGTTCGGGGGCGGAGGGATGCTATGAAATAAGAAAAAGTAGTTCTAATAAAAATTAAAATATATTTACGAAGAATGGTAATGTTTTACATATTGATTTTGGTTTCTAGGAATGACAGTTATTGGGGCAATGATAGGTCTGTTCATAATTAAAGGCGTACGGATAATAAATCCGTTCGCCGGTCATTTGATACCAACCCTCAATGTCCCAATAACAGCCGATGCAGTCGGTACGAAGAGGAGGAGGGGGGCACATGGGAGGAACAGGGGTATAAGCTTTGTGTTCTTAGCGGCATCCGATGAATGAATATTTTGGATAGTGATCGGTGCATCTCGTCCATTTGTCGAACATTTCTTTGTAGTTGGGAGGGAGTTCGTGCCACACCCTGTCGACATCTTGAGGTGGGTAATGAACGAGGTAGTCACCTAAATCTGCAATGATGATCCTCTCGTGTTTGTCAAGGGACCAGAGGGTACATCCAGCTCGGAGGTATTTGCACATAACGGCAGCCATTCCTAAAAGGAAAAAAGAGATTCATTCGGTGCAAAAAGAAAATTGGGAAATGAAAGGTGCAGGACCGTCAATGTGGGAGCGCATCCAAGGTTGGTTCCAATGGATTTGGCGAAGGAAGTTTGGCTTTCCAAATTGAGGGAATTCCAAACACGATCAACATCTAGAGGGGGAAATTTTTTGAGCTGATGAGTTGGCAATCTTGCTATGATGTTGCGCTCTTCGTCGGTGAGGGGGAAGAGATATCGACAACCCTCGAGGTACTTGCACATGATGTCGGCCATTGCTGAGAAAGGCGCTGGAATATGAGCAAAGTGTTTTCAAAATACAATTGATTTGGTTAGCAATGACATGCTTTTGGCTAGCGAGGGCCGAGGACAGTTGCGTTAGTTTTGGATGATGTGGATTTAGGGTGGATGAGACGGGTTGGTTGAAGAATGCGACCAGTTGCAGAAAGGATTACGAATTAGAAGGAAATTGCGTGTATCAAAAGGGGGTATGATGCAGGATTAATTCAACGATAATGAAGTGAAAGGATTGGGAAATGTTTATGAGTGCCTGCGCCCGGTCACGTGGTGCGGGGGAGGGAGTCGTTGTTCAAAATTATATTATGGACAGCTGGATATGGGGCAAATGGAATGTCCGGAGAGTTACGAGGGTAATGAAAGGTGCGAGAGCGTAAAGGGGCGGAAAAAGGGAGAGAAATGTAAATTTTATGGAACTCCAGTAAAAGTGTATACGGGAGGGAATGCCAGTGTGAGGGTGGAATTATTGGATTGTAGTAAACTGTTGGAGGAAGTGAATGTTCCGGATGAATTGGAACTGAATTGGAAGATAACGCCGGAAGAAACGGAATTGGTTTTGGCCTATAATATAGTGAACGAGGTAAATAGTTATTTGTCGGATAATTTTGTATATTTATTTGGAAAGTGCGGGAATGGGGAATGGAACCTTGATGCTGGAGGGGAAAAAATGTCAGGGAGAGTGAAACGCAGTTCGAGATGGAGCGCCGAAGGAATGTTGAGGGTAAATTCTGAATGTGCAGGACGGGATTCGAACGAAGAGGCAAAGAAGGTGTCAGTGAACAGTATTAGAAAGGCCACAGTAGACAAGTTTTAAATAAGAAATGAATGTAATGAAGGGGAAGTTGGGAAAGGAATGCGAGGGGAAGTTGAAAAATAAATCGAAAGAGATTGAGGTAGCAAAAGGAGATAAGGAAGCCTGCGAGGAAAGAATGCGGGAGATGGATAATGAAATGAGGGTAGTGATGAGGGAGATAGAGGAAAGGAAGAGGAATACCAGCAAACAATTTGAATTGGTGAATAAAATTCGAGACAATGTGAATAAAATGCAGCCAGAATTTGAAGGATTGTTGCAACTTATAACTAAACTTAATAAAGGATGCCAGGGGCAGGATGATTTGGAGGTGGAGAACTACGCTGCAGGATACGACGAAGAGCCTGAAGAAGCACCTGAATACGATATAAATAAATAAGGTAAGTAGCGCTTAAACTTAACTCTAATGCTGAAATAAAGAAGAAATAACCTTACTATACCGTGAAGGAAAAAAGGAGAGGGAAAAATGACTTTTGGAGAAAATTAAAATGACTACCTTAAATGTTAAGCATAATGTTTAATTGCATATTTTTAAATTGTGAAAAAAATATAGTGAATTTTGTGTTAGAATCATGGGATTAAATGTCCCATGACTCTACCAGGGCAGCGCGTGGACACTTAATCAGTCTTAAACCTACCAACGGCTGACCTGCGTCTGGCACAAAGTATCTGTGAGAAAAGTTAGTGATGCAGACATTTAATGATTCTTCCTCTCCTGCATATACTCTAGTAACTATAGTTTGCTTCTCGTAAAGGGAGTGTAGCTGAAATATTTGAACCCCATACTGAATGGGGATCTTAAAACGAGGCGGCAGTCGATGATTGCTGTCGTACATGGGACAAAGCACCTCAGCTTTGGATTCATAACAGTAAATGTTCCGTCAGGGTTGTAGACCGGGTCCAACGTAGGTGTTAGTGGAGCACCTAGGGGATTCCAATACACTACCTCCTTGTTTGAGAAATCCATCTGAAAGGAAATAACAATAAAGGGGAATCAGAAAATGACGATGAGAAACTAAAAGAAGAAGAGGAAGACTAAGCACAGTACAGCAAGAAGCTTCAAAATCTTGAATTCTGACGAAGCGCTGCAAACGCCAGATGCTTTAGCGAAGGAGGTGAGGGTTTGCAAAGAAAGCAGGGGCAGGAATCGGAGGTGCAATTAAATTTGGACAGCCGTTTAATGAGGGGGATTTGTTCATTTTGGAAGAACCAACCCGTTGAAACAGTAGAAAGTTCGCGAATAAAACGCATTCTAAAGGCACCTTTGGCATTAAGGTAGCCTGCAATTGCAAAATGAAAGAATGGTAATGTAACGCATGAGAAGATATCCAGAGTAATATCTAACCAGCACATAGAATGGCGAATCCGGAAGCTTACATCGTTCATAACGGAAACTTGAAAATTAATTTGGAAAGAGACATTTTCTGAAGAAACCGAAAATGTATTATACCCAAGATTCTGGTCATACGATATCCATTCAATATATAAATTTTGAAAAACAAAACTTGCATCAGCCATTCCATGAAAACCATGGATGCTACGTGGTTCAACAAAATGAGATATAAAGGAATTTGATATATTGTTATACCGCGTTAGGAAAATAAAAATATTAGGAACCAAGCATGCAGGGTGAAAACTAGGCGGAAGAAGATTAAAATTAGGGTCTAGGGATGGACAAAATTCGCCAGTAAGAACTGCAGGAATGTCATTTAAAGCAAGTGAATGAAAAATTTTGGCAACGGCTGGCCATTGAGGAGGAAGACTGCTAGGAGAGAATGTAGGGATGAAAACACAGGAGGGGAATTGCTGTTGAAGGTTGTTGAAAAGAGTAGTTGCACGCGAAATGGATAACATAACAAGACCTAGAAAAATGAAAAAAAAAAATTTAATCTCGATTGAGATATTGAGAGATATCCCAATGAGGGTAATCAGAGAGATAATTTACTTTTGGAGCATAAAAGTGATAAAACCAAAGAGGAAGTTCAAGATCAAGATCCCCATTGAAGAATTTAACAGTTTTATGGCAACATCTAAGGAATATGGAGGGTTGGTAGTACAAATAATTACAAAGACAATCGTGATCCCCAAAGGTGTGAGTTTTACAAAACACCCTTAAGCAAGTTACATTTCGTTTCCATAATGGAAGATTTAAATCCAACGGTTTACCTTCAACCGATTCAGGAGAGAACGAAAATTTAACTTAACATTTTGGGCACTTAATGTCATGCAACTCGTTTTCAGCGTGCAAATAATAGAACGTGAATGGTTTAACATCGCAAATGGAACGCATGGAAGGTTTAAGCGCTTTTTTTTACCGTGGAGGGGAAAAACCCAGCTACAGGCGACGGCCCACGTGCGATGGCCGACAGTGTGAGGGTCCCTGTGCCCTGAGGGGGCCAGGCATACTCACTAAAAAACCCCTCCACGTGTTAGTTACGTGAATGTTATATTATTTTGCGTGCATTTATTAACATGCTTAGTCGGGTCCCGCATAGCACCCCGGTTAGTATGTGGTATCTATTAGGCTGGCATGCGATGCATGCGAGCGCGTCTATGTTGCTTCTTGGTGGTGACCATGAAACCTGGGCACCACCAAGTGTAATTCATGCTTTAATTTAATTCTATACCTATGGCTCAGGCCGGGTAGGCCTGTTGGTCAGCGTTACGTGTAGCTTATCTATTATATATGTGTGTTTCGTAAGCCTATGTGTGTTATAATAATAGAGCTCAGGCCTTGGTGACCTGATAGTCAGGGATTGGGATTGGTATTGGTATGGTTGTTAGTTCTACTTATGGCCCCAGTTTCCTGGGTTTGTCAATGGTTTGTACGTGGCATGCAATTCGAACTATGTGTTTGGTCGCCCTTAGTTCCGGCGTGGCCGTTCATTATTTCCTTAGTCCATGCGTTGTCGTCGGTGTGTCCTACTCCACCTGCAGTCGCCCGCTGTCTCTGCGCCTGTAGGACACTGGTGGGAGGCCCTCTAACTCCCCGACCGCCTTGACTGTTGCCAAGGGCTTGGAGGGCTCTGTGCGGGCAGTGTTCAGAAAAGAGTCAGTAAGATAAAGATTAATGAAGGGAAAGTAGGGGTGTCAGCCTAACTGTCTGTGTCAGTTGTCCCTTAATAGGTTGTTCAGGAAGTTCTGAACGTCGTCTTCGTCGTCATGTGTGAGTCTTCTTTCGAACAGTGATAATGGTCACGCGTGTATGTTTATTTCTGTAGTGTAGTTTCCGAGTCGTGAGATTAGAGGATTGTGGTGTATTTAAAGGTTTTTATAGGTGTCATATGCTAGTTTCTTAATGAATTCTTCTACTGTGTGCATTTTTAGTTCGCTGTGTAGTAGGTCGGCTGGTGCTGTGTGAGGTACTTTTGCTATCATTCGTAGTATTTTGTTTTGAAATGTTTGTAATCTTAGTATATATGTTTTGGCAGCATACCCCCAGACCGGCGTTGCATATGTGAATATGGGCCTTATAAGAGTTTTGTATAGCGTGAGCCCTAAGTTCATGTTTATATGGGAGTTCATGTTTATGAGGGGGTAAAGCTTGCCCAATTGAGCGTTGGCTTTACCCCTGATTTGGTGGACGTGCTTTTTCCACGTCAGTCCTTGGTCCATTTTGAGTCCTAGCCAGGTGACTGTGTCCGTCCACTCTATATTTTCTCCGAATATAGAGAGTGGGGGGAGCTGGTGTTTCCCCAATCTGTATTTAAGCTTTCTGGTGAAAATTATGGCTTGCATTTTTCTTGGGTTTACTTTAATACGCCATTTTGTGAGCCATTCTTCTAGATTATTCAGGGCGTTTTGTAGTCTCCGGTGGATGAAGTCCAGTTTGGCTGATTGAGTAACAATTGCTGTATCATCTGCGTAGATGTACAAATCTGTGTATTTGGTTTTTGGTATGTCGTTCATAGTGATATTGAAGATAATCGGCCCTAGGATACTTCCCTGAGGGACTGCCGCTTTGATTTGGCGGGGGGTCGATAATTGGTTGTTAACTTTCGATTGGAATTTGCGGTCGTGTAGGTAGTTCACGATGAGCTTTATTAATATGTCGTGTATGTTCAATGTTTTAATCTTTTTGAGCAGTCCTGCGTGCCACACCCTGTCGAATGCGCGTTCGACGTCAAGCAGGAGTGCTCCTGTTGATTTGCGGATGTTAAACCCGTGAGTTATGTGTTCTGTGGCTCTCAGTAGTAGAAGTGTTGTGGAGTGTTTGGCTCTAAATCCAAATTACTCCGGGATTATGATTTTTGTTTGTTTGATTAGTTGGCTATTGAGTCGTTTGAGTATGACCTTTTCGAGGAGTTTGCCTAGAACGCTTAGTAGACTAATTGGTCTGTAGTTCTGTGGGTGAGAGGCGTCTTTGCCCTTCTTGGGGAAGTGTACCACAACGGCAAGCTTCCATCTCTCGGGATAATATCCTTTCTCGAGGGTGTAATTAAATATATTTGCTAGTAATTTAATCGCGTCTTCCGGTAGGTTGGCAAGTGCCACGGTTGGGATTCCATCAGGTCCCGGCGCTTTTCGCTTGGGGAGGTGCTTAATTATCCATTTAATTTCGCTGGGGCATGTCTTTCTCACTTTATTGTGGGTTCTTAACTCTTTGTAATTCTTTGTTTCTGCTTCCGTCTCTTCCGCAAATTGTGGGCAAGACGGATTGGCATTCGGAGTTACGTAGCCTGCAGTGCGTCCGCTAGTGCATCTGCTTTTTCTTGATCTGTTGTGGCTATGTTTTGGTTATAGTGTAGGGGAGGGATATGAACCCTGTCACGTGTCAGGCAGCGGGCGACCTTCCACACTGAGTCTCTCTCGTAATTGAAATTCTCAAGCGTGTTTTGCCATTGGCTTGTGATATGAGTAGACATTCTTTGTTGCACTAGTGTGTTTAGGTACCTGTAATATTCTTGGTCGATTATATGTCTGGACTTTTGCCATTTCCGCCTGGCTCGGTTTCGTTCTGCCGTTAAGGAGGTTATATCTCGGGGAAGCTGATCATGGAACGTTTTGGGCTGGCTTGTGGGCACTGATATTACAGTTGCCGCTTTTATGGCCTGCTCCAATTGGAGTACTGTCCTGTTCACGTTTTCGTTTGAATTTAGAGGGAACGTGGTGAGGTTTTTGCTTACTGTGGTTGCGAACTTCTCCCAGTGTGCTTTATTGTAGTTCGGGCGTTTGAGTTGTGGGACCTTAGCTGCGTTGCCTTCCAAAGTGATCATCAGGGGAATGTGGTCTGATGACAGTTCGTTTTTGATTTGAAGGTGAAGCCTTCGGGTTAAGTTGCGTGATAGTGCTATATCAAGTATGTCGGCTCTATCTGTTCTGTTGAATGGTATGTAAGTGGGTTCTTCCGGCGCATGGATTATAAGATCCGTTCGATTTTCAAGTCTTAATAGGGCGTTTCCAGCGGGGTTTGTCTCATTGCAGCCCCATATTTGATGTTTTGCATTGAGGTCCCCCGCTAATAGAAATTTGTTATTTTGTTGCATCAAATTTGATATATCTGCTGTGTTTAGGGTTCCGGGGGGGGGGCATATGCCGCTGTTATAAGTGTTCGACAGTTGTCTAGTATTATATATATATATATATATATATATATATATATATATATATATATATATATTAGTGGTTTCAAGGCTTTGCAGTTGTGGTATTTGTGCTATGTCATGCATTATGTTGTGTCTTATTATTTTGGCTGTTCCGCAGACATATTGGTTCCCATCTGTGCGGTGTGTGGTGTACCCTGGTATATTGAATCTGTCCCTATTTGGTTTAAGCGTTTTAAGAAGAGAGTAGCCGGCACAAATATATGAACCGCATAGAAAACAGGCAACTGAATGGCATGGGGGTACACAATCAGCACTTATCTGCAAAGACAATGAATGCTTGAAATTAATTTAATGCACATGCAAATGAAAAGCATACAGATAAACGAGGGCTACTTACTTAGATGACAGGAGCTTTTTTTTAACTGGACGGTTCGAAGCTGAGTGCAAATATTTTAGTTGGAGCTGTAAAAGTTCAAAGCAAAAATTAGAAATCAAGAACATGAAAAAAATAATTTCTTTAATGAAGAACACAGAAATAGAAAATTCTAATGTAGTAGTTTAATACCAGTGTTGAGAGAGCTAATAGTGAAATAATAAGAGGCAATAAATCTACGTTACGATACAAATAATGGAAGGAAATAATGAAAGCATTCTAAGTTCTGTTTTAAAAGTGAATAAAACCAGAAAAATATGAAATTATTTTAAGTTCTGTTTTAAAAGGTGAATAAAACCAGAATAATATGAAATTATTCTAAGTTCTGCTTTAAAAAGTGAATAAAACAAGCAAAATATGAAATTCTTTTAAGTTCTGTTTTAAAAAGTGCATAAAGCCAGAACAATATGAAATTATTCTAATTTCTGTTTTAAAAAGTGAATAAAACCATAAAAATATGAAATTATTCTAAGTTCTGTTTTAAAAAGTGAATAAAACCAGAAAAATATGAATTTATTCTAAGTTCTGTTTTAAACAGTGAATAAAACCAGAAAAGTATGAAATGATACTAACTCCTGTTTTAAAGAGTGATTAAAACATGAAGAATATAAAATTATTCTAAGTTCTGTTTTAAAAAATGAATAAAAACAGAAAAATAAGAAATTATTCTAAGTTCTGCTTTAAAAAGTGAATAAAACAAGCAAAATATGAAATTCTTTTAAGTTCTGTTTTAAAAAGTGCATAAAGCCAGAACAATATGAAATTATTCTAATTTCTGTTTTAAAAAGTGAATAAAACCATAAAAATGTGAATTTATTCTAAGTTCTGTTTTAAACAGTGAATAAAACCAGAAAAGTATGAAATGATACTAAGTCCTGTTTTAAAAAGTGATTAAAACATGAAGAATATAAAATTATTCTAAGTTCTGTTTTAAAAAGTGAATAAAAACAGAAAAATAAGAAATTATTCTAAGTTCTGTTTTAAAAAGTGAATAAAACCAGAAAAATACTAAAATAATTCTAAGTTCTTTAAAACTAGCACAAAAATAATTCTAAGCTTAAATGCAAATGGAGCAAAAAATGTTTAAGTCCAAGGAGAGAGAACAGCAAATAAGTTTAAGTTCAGATTCTGATACTCAGCAGCAAAGGTTCGTGCAGCAACTGAAAATGAGACGAACTTCCGCCGAAACCTGGGTTTATATACATATATTCACGAGGCAACCCAGGAAGTTGCGGTCGTTTGCATAGCTTGTGAAAACTCTAATCCAGCTGCTCTTCTGCAAAAGCCTCTAACTCAGTTGCGCCGTTGCTTTGTGCACAAGGCTAGCTCACTTTTCGTTCGAGGCTAGCAAGCTTTGCACACGATGCTTTGAAGGAGAAGAGGGGAAGGCAGCGGCGCGTTAGGAGAGGAACGATGCTCTGCACACGAGGTGGTGAGGAAAGCCAGCTGCGTCGTGGCTTTGTGCGCAAGGCTAGCTAGCGTTGGGTTCGAGGCGGAGAAGGGGAAAAGTGGAGAGGTTGGCGCGTTAGGAGAGGGAAAGACCAAAGAGTTTCAGAAGGGAAGACAAAACAGTTCTCGCTCTACGAGAGTATAATATAGAAAGCTTAGAGGGACGGCGGGCATTTTGAACGTGAGTGCAAGGTAGGTGTGATGGAGGAAGAAGATTTATCCAAATATTTCGTAGATGAATACGATATACCTATTCCCGATGATGTGTTACCCAAACCCAGAGGGAAGGCGGAATCGGAGGTAAGTGAGGAACCTCAATTTAATATTGTAGAACATAGACAAAGAACGATGAAAAAATTGTCCTCTGGATATTCGGAAACCGATATAGTTGTGCGTTCAATTCCCGAAGGTGCAGACCCAAGGGATTGGGTTCATAACATGTTTAGGCAATTTTTACAATTTGTTAACGAAAACCTGCTACAAAATTCGCCGGGATGGTTGGGAATTTCCATAAGTGATGGTCAAAATCCCGCTAGACCGTTTAACATGAGCGTTCGAAAATTTAACCAGGTAGACCGGATGTTATTTTACGTTCCATTGAGCGGGTCATGCAAAGTAACAAAGAATTTCTAATGAAGGGGCCTCTTAAAATAAACTGTATGTGGACGATGGAAGTCCTGGGTTCGTGCTTTAAAATGTGTAATGGGTGCAGAACGAATAAAGGAATAATAGAAATTCGAAACGCAGACAGAATGTGTTTGGCTAGAGCCATAACCGTTTGCAAAGCTAAGATAGACCACGATGAAGCTTACCACAGTACTCAGAGGAGGGAGTATATACAGCTGGATAGAGCAAAAGCTTTATGCCAGTCTATAGGGAAGGGAGATAAAATATGCTCCTTGGGCGATGGCTTTTGAAGGCGTCTATTCGGGTATTGTATCACAGTTTTTGGAGATCATACCGGAAAAAATATTTTATGCAAACCAAATACGCTTACCGATAAATGTATTGATATCATGTACCACGAAGGTCACTTTAATGCTATTGTTCATTTGCACCAAGCATTTAAATGTCGTTGGTATTGCAGATACTGCAATGTTCCATGCAAGGTATCAAAGGAAAAACACAAGTGCGATAAAAGATGTACTAAGTGCCATCTTGACTACCATTTCCATATGCAAACTTACGTGCCTTGCGATGCTTGTAACCGTCAGTTTAATGGACGGCAGTGCTTTGAAAACCATTTAAAGAAGGGAATCTTTTATGGGAAGCAGTTATCCGTATGTGATGTTGAAAAAGCCTGCTTAAATTGTGATAAATTGTACAGCACAAGATACAGAAAATCGCCGCACCAGTGCGGGGAAAAATGTTGTAGTAATTGTAAGAATCATGTAGAGGAGAATCATTTATGCTACATTCAGCTGTATAAGAACTCTTTATCCAAGAAACCATTTATATTTATGTTTATCGACTTCGAATGTACACAGGAAACCAGGTACGGACAAAATCCAGAAGAGCGTTTACATGAACCTAATTTGTGTGTCCTGTATCAGGCATGTTCAAAGTGTATAAACTAAAATCTGCTTACTGTACGCAATGCGGAATGAGGGAGTTGGTGTACGATAAGGATACGGTGAGAGACATTTTAGAGCACGCTACGCAAGCTAGATTTAAAACCTGGGATGTAGTTGTTTTAGCCCATAATTAACGATCATACGATGGACAATTTATTTTGAAACATATAGTGGGCACTTTGAAATGGGAAACCGAACTTATCATGAACGGAAACAGAATATATCGAATTAGGTACTTAAACGTAACGTTCCTAGACACGTTAAATTTTATACCTATGCCCCTTTCGCGGTTCTCCAAAAACTTTCAACTTCAAGAGTGTAAGGGGTACTTTTCATATTTGTTTAACACTAGGGAAAATCAAAGATATATAGGACCCATTCCGGATAAAAAATATTTTCCCCCGACAATATGTTTGAAACCGAACTAAAGGCTTTCGAGGAGTGGCACTTAAAAATGGTGAGTAAGAGATGGTGAAGTATTGCAAGTCCGACGCTCGCCTTTTATTTTTGGGAGCAACAAAATTTCGGAAGGAATTCATGAACGAAAATGACATCGAACCTTTCAGAGAATGTGTTACCATTGCCAATGCCTGCATGAACGTGTACAGGGAGAGATTTATGCCTGTTAACAAAATTCCAGTGATTCCTCAAGGAGGGTATCGCCTAGGCGATGCTCAATCTCGAATGGCTTGTATATGGTTGGCGTGGGTGGAACAGAAAATTACATCATTATTCAGTATGCCAACAGGGGCAGATAAATAAAAATTTTGGGACACGAGGTAGATGGTTACAGAGAGGATCGATCATAACCTTTATCAACCTCTGTCCAAGTCTACTCATAGATTAAAGGTGGGAGATCACGTTCGCATATCCAAAGAGAAAATGACCTTCGTCAAGGGGTATGAACAAAATTGGACCGATGAAATTTTTAAAGTTTTCAAGGTCATTCAAAGTTCCCCCACCGTTTACAAAATTCGCGATTTGGCTGGAGAACCTATAGAGGGATTCTTTTATGCCAAAGGACATCAACGCGTAAGTCTGCCCCTTTCTTACAAGGTCGATAAAGTTCTTCGATCCAGGATGGAAAGGTTAACCTGAAAACTTCAACTCGTGGGTAAAAGCTACTGATATATCGCCGATATGATTCGTAGAACCTCCTTCTCCAGCACGCTTGCTAGCAATGCGTCCATGGACCGCTTTTCGGACAACACTACTTCGCGCTTCTCCAATTGCTTACCCGAAAGATTGGTACTGGAGGGTGAGTGGGAGGTGGCGCTTATCAAATTGAGATACTCCCTCCGGTTTTATAACTTAAGTTCCAACTCCACTCTCAGTGACACTCTCATGACCTCGTATTCTGACGGTTTCGATCCCGCGTATACCCCTTTCTCCGTGAAACTTCCAAACGTTATTGAAAACGACAGCGCGCAGCTTTTAACTCTCATAAACAAGAGCATTCGAAACCAAATTAATGTCCAACAATTCTTTTTTGACAAAGAAGGAAGAACAACCGTCAACGTAGCCGCCGTCGAACAAAACAAGGAAGTCGCCGAAGAAGGGGAAGCCGTCGAAAAGGGAGAAGCCGCCGAGAAGGGCGAAGCCGCCGAAAAGGGGAAGCCTCAAACGTTCTTCCCCAAGAAATCGTTACCCCTCATAGATTGCTACCTGCTGCCTCTACGCCGGCCGCACCACTGCCAACCTTTGATATGCTGCCCCCGATGAACGATGAAGGTGTCATGAGCAATGAACCAGCGAAAAAGAAAACAACGAATAAAGATGCTGGACCCAATTCCATTGCCTCTGCCAATGTTCAGAAACGCGTGGTAACTTCCATGGTTCAATCGCCGATGCTTTGCAGAATGCTAGGATATTTACCTAATACGGATGTCTTGTGCTCTCCCAAATCCACCTACTTGATAGATCCCTACATGGGTTTTCCTTGCGAAGTTTTTATCTACTGCAAATTCGTTGTTCCCCAGTTCGTTGGAAACTCGTTCGTTCAAGTGATAAGAGAGTTCCGTCATCGAAGTCGAACCCGAGTCCTCTAAACGTCTGTCGATGGAACAATCTTTCTTTCCCCAAAATTGGGTTCCTTTACTTCGCCAGGATTTTAACGTCATTTCCATAGATTTAAGGGACGGTTTTGGCAATCTGATTCCATTCGCCGGCGGTTTTTCTTCTGCATTAGTTTTATCCTTCAGATCAAAACCATGAACTCAAACGATTCAATTTTCCTTCGCTACTACCTCAATCAGGCTGGCCACGGAGATTGTAATTTCAACCTTTAGAGAGGCTCTCAATTTCAAAAGGGTAGTGGTCTATTCAGTGCTCTTGGAGGCTTGTTTAGAACCCTGTTCCCCCTCATTAAGAGCGGTGCAAAAGTGGTAGGAAAAGAAGCTCTAAAAATGGGTTCCAACGTTCTTGCCGATATTGCCACATTTGCTGCAACTCCTAAAGAAGCCTTCCAAACCCGTCTAAGGGAAGCTGGATCCAATTTAAAGCGCAAAGCCGAAAGTAAAATCGATTCTATGATGGGTTCGGGTAGAAAGCGAAAAAACAAGAAAATGAAACGAAAATCCAAGAAGATAAAAGGAAAACCCAAAGGCAAGAAGAAGCAGTCTAAAGCCAGACGCGTTCAACGGAAGGACATATTTTCATCGTGAGCGGCACTGTTTTCATGAACTCTGAATTAGACTTCTTTAAAGAACTTCCCGTTCAAACCAATATAGAAGAATCTCAAATTCTTCAAATTAATCTACAAAATGACATCTCTAAAGATTCCCCCATTACATTTCACTATTCTTCAAATGCCGAAGATTATCTGGACCTATCTTACGTCGTTACAGAGGTTTTTCTTCAAAATTTAAATGAAGATCACTCTGAGCTTGCTGCTGACGAAAAAGTCACTCTCGTTAACAATCCTCTCAATGCTCTCTTTAGTCAGGTTAACGTATCTCTAAATAACGTAAATATTCCCTTGCCTCAGCAAGGTTACCCTTACAGAACCTATCTTGAAACTCTTCTCAACTATTCCTGTGACGTAATGAATAACAGATTGCAGATGTCCCTATGGTTCAAAGACACCGCTGGAAATTTTGACGATTTTGACAATAATTTAGGTCTTAAACAGCGTTTTCAAGACACCATGCAAAGCAATTCCTTTCAACTAATGGGGTGACTATCACACGGTTTCTTTAATCAAGATTTGCTTCTGCTCAATAACGTTGACCTCTCCATCACTGTCACCCCATCTCCTCCTCAATTTCATCTCATAGCCGCAAATCCGTCGTTTAGGTGATTCACAAAAATTCTTGGCGCTCATCTTTATCTTAAACGAGCTCGCCCCACTCCATCCATTAAGACGGCACATCAGGGAGCGCTCGCCAAAGCAAACGTCATCATGCCTTTCAAGGACGTTGATTATCAAACTCTCAGCTTAGCTTCCGGAATTACCTCTGCCTCTTTCCCTAACGTTCTCGTTGGAAAGGCCCCAGGCGTATCACTTTGGCCATGACAACCGATAAGGCCCACTCTGGGGATATAACCAAGAATCCTTTCAACTTTCAACACTTCAACCTCTCCTCTTTGCAACTCACGGTGAACAACCGTCCCGTTCCGTCTTCTGCCGTCGTTCTCAACTTTGACAAAAATTTCTTTCTTCAAGGTTATCAAACTCTCCTTCTTGCTCTAGCCAAGGTTTTCATTAACAAGGACATAAACATATCTAGGTCCGAATACCCCAACGGATTCACCATCTTCTCATTTGATCTCACGGCTGACATGTCCGCCGATCGAAATTACATTTCCGGTCTTCACGGAAACGTCGGTATAAATCTAGAATTTCTTCGGCCTTTAGCCGAACCCGTCTGTCTTCACGTTATCTCAGAAATTTACAGATCGGTTCAAATAGATTTCAATCGATCCATTCTCGTAACATGAACACCCATCAAATTTACTCCTGCTTGCGAAAATTCAAACCTTTCATTGGCGTTTTCCCTTCCGACAAAATTCCTAACCCCTTGCTTCTACCACCACCTCCCATCGCTTTAGTCATTAACACAGATCCAAGCTCTAAACCAGGAAAACATTGGGTCTGCATCTTCGTTTCAAAGAATGGTTACGGGGAATATTTCGACAGTTACGCTTTACCTCCTCTTCTTCCTTCGATTCTTCAATTTCTCAATTGCTATTGCGGGCCTAATTGGGAGTACAATACCCGGCGCTTGCAAGGAAACCATTCCTCTACGTGCGTCCATTACGTAATAGTACTCCGTACCTACCAATGTTGCCATTTTTATCCTTCCTTTATCTTCTTTTCAAAACTCAAACTTTCCGATTATCATTTCAGCGATAATCTCATTTCCAAAACTCATCACATTCGGTGCTCTTCTTCCTCCTCCTCCTCCACACAAATATATAGATCACTCGCAACTCGCTCAGTCTTCGTCTAGCCCTCAAACATGTAAGTACTCTGTGTTTTTAACCTCTGTAACCTCTATCTCTATTGCTCATCGTTTTTATATTTTTCTGTTATTTTTTTTCTTGTTGCAGGGCTCCCGTTCACTTCCTCAACGAGTCTCGTTCTAAGTGCATCTCCTTAACCCCTACGGAAGTTACCATCTCTAGGTGCATCAAACACGCGTCTGTGACCTTCTCCGCGACCTGTGGTTTCGCTTCATCATAGATCTTGGTCCAAAAATTGAATCCCATTCCAAGTCCCAACTTCCAAATTCAAAGAACATCATCGCCGAATCCATTACCGTTTACTTAAAGCGTCCATTTGGAAAACCTGCTATAGTGTTCCAGCCTGCTGGATTTTCCATAAACGAAAAGGAATGGACAACAATTGTCCAGCTTCATCAGGATTGGGCCAGAAACGACAAATCTCAATCATGAGACCTTTTTGCTTCGATTTCTCCGGCCTCTCACCTCTACCGCTAGATGTCTGCTACCAGGTTGAAGCTGACCTTCTACGTCATTATCTACGTCATCCTGTTCAACCCAGTGCGCAATTTCAAACCTTATCCTTCTACCGGAAAAACCCGTTCCTCCCCATCACTTCGTCTCCCACCACCGAAGAGTCAAAATGATGCGCAGTGTGCTCCGGGATCTCTCCAGCAGAGGACAGACTCCTCACATCATAGGCGTTAAGGACCTTCTTCGCAACATTCCTTACACCGCCGTCGGCGCCCGCGCTATGAGCACTCAGTTTGGCTGGAAAACCGTCCTCAGACTTCAGGACGGCAGAGAGGTCTTCCTACCTTCAGCCTACGGCGACCTAACCGACGACACCATAGCCCAACTCACCTTCAGCGAAATTCCAAACACGCAATGACGTGCTCCACGGATTTCTTCGATATCGGTAAGTTCATCTAAATATTCAACTTGTCTCTGTCTCTCTCTGTCTGTCTGTCTGTCTCTCTCTCTCTCTCTCTCTCTCTCTCTCTCTCTCTCTCTCTCTCTCTCTCTCTCTCTCTCTCTCTCTCTCTCTCTCTCTCTCGCCATTTTGATTCTATATCGTCTCCTTTCTTTATTCCAGGGCATAACATCATGGCTTGTATGAAGTTCTCCATCTTTGAACAAGTGGACGACCTTGGTAACATCGTCATGCATTTCCAGTTAATTTCCACCAACGTCGATCGATTTGGAGCCTGCAAAATTGTCACCGTCCAGCTCAACGTTCAAAACGCCGCCATCATCAACATCCAGTTCGTCACTTCAAAAATATCTCCGGAACTAGACACTGATCCAAAATATCATCTGTCCTTCGCCGACCAACCCATCCCTTCCTCAAACTGTATGACATTTCTCACCCCTGTTTGCCTACCCTCTTCTCAACCTCACCTCAACTTCTTTTACATCAATTTCAAATGCGTCACTGAAGGAGATATCCAAGATCCATGCATCACCACTTTCAAAATTGTATTTGTGAAATAAATTGTATCCATATTCTCAATAAAGAAAATTAAAAAAAAAGCTTACTCATACCAAACCTACGATCGACTTGTTCCTACCAAAGTCAAATGGTATAACACCGCTCCAAATTTCAAAATGGTATAACTCCGCTCCAATTTTTCATTTGGTATAACTCTGGTGTTCATCAAGGACAAATGGTATAACTCCGGTGGTACAGGTCGATTTCCGGTTTGGTATGAGTAAGCTCCTTACTACTCGCATTCTGAAGGCACCCTTAGCATTTAAGTAGCCTACAATTGCAAAACAAAAGAATGGCGATAAAATGCATGAGAAAATATCTAGAGTAATATCTAGCCAGCAAATATAATGGCGAAGGGGAGAGCCTACTTGGTTCATAATGGAAATTAGAAAATTAATTTGGAAAATTAATTTCTGAAGAAACCGGGAATGAATTATACCCAAACATCTGGTAATAAGATAGCCATTCAAAATATAAATTCTGAAAGTGAAAGGGATGTACCAACTATTACATGAAAACCATGGATGCGACATGGTTCAACAAAATTAGCTAGAAAGAAATTTGAAATATCGTTATCGTGTGTTAGGAAAATGAAAATATTGGGAACCAAGCAAGCAGAATGAGCACTAGAGGGAAGAAGATCAAAATTAGGGTCTAGAGATGCACAGAATTCGCCGATAAGAGATGCAGTTATGTCATCTAAAGCAAAAGAATGAAGCCTTAAAGCAACGCCTGGTCAGTGAGCAGAAGATTGGTAGGAGAAAATGTTGGAATTAAATCCTAGGAATGGAATTGCTGTTCAAGATTGTTGAAAAGTATTGTTCCAAATGAAATGGAGAACATGACGAGACCTAAAAAAGAAAAAAAAAATGGAAAAGGGGAATTTTAATCATGAGTGAGATACTGAGTGATATCCCAAAGGGTGTAAATACAGGTTTGAAATGTTTTTGGAGCATAATAATGATAAAACCAAGAGCTGGTTCAAGAGTAAGCTCTTGAAAAAAAAAAACACCTTAACATTTTATTACAGCACCCAAGGTATATGGCGGATATGCTGTACAAATAATAGCAAAGACAATCATGAACCCCGAAGGTGTGACTTTTACACACACACACACACACACACACACACACACACACACACACACTCACACACACACACACACACACACACACACACACACATAAACAAAAATAAAAAACCCTTAAGCAAGTCACTTTTCGTTTCCATAATGGAAGATTTAAATCCAACGGTTTACTTTCAACCGATTCAGGAGAGAACGAAAATGTCACTTTATATTTTGGGCATTCAGAATCATGTGAATCGATCTTAACGTACACGTAATAGAATAGGAAAGGTTTAACATCACGAATGGATAGGATGGAAGCTTCAAGCTTTTCAGTAAAATAAGTAGTCAGCGCAAAAACAGGTACAGCTATAAAACAGATAGTGGAATGGAATGGAGATAGACAATCAGCATGCATCTGCAAAGAACACTGAATGCTTGAAAATAGTTTTATGTAGAGAAAAATTTTAAAACATATAATACAGACGAAGACTACTTACCTTAAGTAGTTGGTTGTCTGAGAAGCTTCAAAAGTTGGAGCTGAAGTTTTCAAAGCTGGAGCTGAAAAAAAAAAAAAAATAGAAATCGAGAAACAAGAAATGCTAAACTAATTTATTTAATGAAAAAACCGAAATTTAAAATGGTTTACAAAAATAAAAATAAAGATGTGAAAATAAAAAGGTGCTAATGTAAAAGTTAAACACAAGTGTTACATGAGCTAATGTTAAACAAATAAGAAACAATAAATCTACGTTACGTTTCAGTTGATGGAAAAGAAAAACTGAAGTAAATTTAAGTTTCATCTAGAAGAGTGATTAAAATGAAAAATCAGCACTATTGAGCACTATTTCCCATCAGCCGACTGTCATTGTCCAACATATATTTGAACGTTGGAGTTATTTTATCCAACGAATCACTTAAAGTGATATGCGATTTGTTTGTTACTTTCCATTAATCTTATACAAAAATAGAAATAAATAGCAGCTCACGGGTTTCAATGCACTTGTATTTGGCCTCTTAACCCAGATCAGTTCAGTGATGAAGAGTTTATGGCCGCAGGAATCTTACAAATACCGGTAGGCCAACAACCAGAGAATAACAGGCACTTTCTGTTGCAGACGAAGTTCATGAAACATCGCCTGGTAGACCTACTCATCAAGAAGCGCTTGTATTGGAAATGACCTCAGCAACAAGCAGCTCTATCGCCACTGAAACTACTATATCAAAGTGCTCTACCAATCCCTTGTTCCAGTTAGCAGAATTAGGCCTGTCCCTTCTTTGCCGATCACTTCTGTCTCCAGAGACCCAGAAAAGTCCAAAAGCTCTAGCAAAATATCCGTCGCCGATATTTCCCCCATTCAGGTCCCTCAGATGTTTCCAAGATGACCACTCGCCGAAAGCCAAATAAAATGAGGTGTCAAATTCTAACAGCCTCTCCAATGAAAGAACAACTGCAGGAAGTAGACAGACGGCGTTCCCTAAAAGGTTGCACAGAAACATTGCAAGTAAAAGGCTGAAAAGCCTGAAAATAAGAATCTCAAGAAACGAAATAAGGTACGAAAATCAATTTGCCTGATAACCCCAGTGACGAAGATTCGATCAAATAATTAAACTATGACGAACTTGACGATTTGGAACCTGTGTCGAAAGATATGTTTTATTTTGGAGAATTTGGACATATAAATGAATTGTGGTTCCGTTGTGTCTCCTGCACTGAATGGGCACATGGGGAATGTAGTCGAGCTGACACACCTGACATTATAAATGCGATTATTGTATAAAGAAATATTAAATTTGTTTATTTAATTTCGAGCGCCACTAACCGCATATGGCAGGTAATACCACTCGACCCAACCTTTTGTATTTCTTTATTTCCATTGCTTCCTGTTTCAATAAATATCTTGATTTGCATTCGTTTCTAGAGCCCATTCATGTAACTTGCAATTTTTGGTTTTAAAAATGATTTCTGTAATTATACTTAAGGTTTCTTAAGTGAGCGCCATTACCCTACTCCCCCTACCTGTTTTCTGTGCGGTTCCTCTATTTGTGCTGGCTACTGATTTATTAAAACCCTTGAAGGTTTCTGCATATCCATTCATGACGTTATACATTCATATTCAATTATATTTTCTTTAAGTAAAATTTATTTAACTTTCATTGCCCTAAATGTAAAGTGTCCGTTCAGTTCCCTCCTAAGTCTATTACAAATAGCCGGCTAGATTTACATTTTCCGCTATGAACACTAAAACTGACAGGTGGATTTAATTTTAACGATTTAATGTTATATATGCCAAAATTATAAGTATTTGTTTAAACAAAATAACAGATGCAATACTCCTAGAAGAACAAACTGGTTTTAGAAAAGGAAGAAGCACCATTGAGAATGCTTTTACTCATAAACAAATAATAGAAAAACGACGAGAACAAAATTTAGAGACGCACTTACTATTTATTTACTATTATAAAGCTTTTTACAAAGTATCACGAATGACACTGTGGAAGATTTTAAATAATGGAGGCATACCTTTACAACTCATTAAAGTTATAAAAAGTATGTAAATTGACACAAAAATAAAACTAAATAAAAGAGAACCAGTGGCGTAAGACAAGGTTGTCCTTTATCAACCGCACTTTTTAAATTGTATGTTGACGAAATAGTACCGATTTGGTCGAATAAAGTCAATGGAGGCGTTAATATATCAGGAGCTAAATTGAAAACTATGTTGTATGCAGATGATCAAATAATAATGGCCACAAATGAAGATGACCTGCAAAAAATGTATAGTCTAGATAAAATTACTACAGAATATAGAATGAAAATGTCAGCAAATAAATCCAAAACCATTGCATTTAAAGGAATTAATCCAGTAAGATAAAAAATAGTATTAGATAACATAATAATTGAGCAGAAATCACACTTTAAGTATTTAGGATGTAATGTCTCGTACCAAGGGGAAGCTGATATAATAGAGAAAATAAATAAATTTAACTATATAACAGGCACAATAAAAAGAACATTAAAAAATAAAGCAAGAAAGGACTCTATAATAAAACTATACAATACAATGGCAATACCAACTCTGATCTATGGATCAGAAACATGGACACTAACAGAAAGGAATAGTACGAGAATACAGTCATCAGGAATGAAATTCATAAGAGCAATAGCTGGCTATAACAAAATTGATAGAAAACGTGGTCAGGATATTAGGATAGAATTAAAGGGAGAAGAATTAAACCATTCTATTCAAAGAAATAGAAAACAATGGAAAGAACATGTTGAGAGGATGAATAATAACAGAATACCAAAAATAACCTTAAACTATAAACTTATAGGAAGAAGGAACCAGGAAAGACCAAAGAAAAGATGGGCAGACCAATTTGGAGCCGGAACGGGTTAAACAATCCAAAGCCGTGAGGTGGAATAAGAATGTTATATTTTTAATGGGAACTTTATGACCCCTACTCGGATATAACACGTTTATGATTTATACGGAGAACCTCTCTTTCAAAATTAAATTTAAAATTTTCATGATGAACCTACTGAACTAACCCTTACACCATTCTTTCTGCTGGTTCGACATAAAAGTGGATGCTTTCTCTCGCATTTCATTACCCTTTTTCCAGTTTTGCTATTGTGGGATAGTTAAACTCTAAAGGTGCCTTAGAATGCATTTCATTCATGATATTTCTCTCCTTTCATCTGGTTGGCACTTCCAATATAAATCCTTTGACCTTGTAGCAATTCAATTGCTCCAACTCTTCCTGCTCGTGCTTTATTTGTAAACATTTACCTCCTTTGAAGCATCTGGCATTTGTTGCGCTTCACCCCGCAACAAGATCTTCAAGCTTCTCATCTTTGCAGATGCTGTAAGCAATGTACTTCGTCATGGTCTTCTTTTTATTTTTCTTCTAGTTATTCAATATCCTTTTCTGATATTTGTTTTACTGTCATTTTTTCAGGTGGACTGCGGAAACATAGAAGTGTTTTCTGGAATCCCATCTAGCCTTGTGCTCTGGCTCCAAAAATAAATGAGGTCTGCTCCTTCACCATCGCATACACCTCCTTAGAGTGCCCATCACCGCGCTCTCCCTATATCAACTGCAGCCTTGGAACAGCTACACCTACAAACTTTTTGATAAAAGTCATTCAAGATCTTAAAATACTTTCTGCCTCAGTTGTTACTTCCCGAGTATTTTGTGGCCCTTCACCATACAGATGTTTTCCTGCATGGCCGTTAAGTGCACCATGCAGAACTTTTTCGATAACTACTGCATAATACATCGGGGGAATCCTTTTATCTTTAAAAATAATTAGAGAATCAGAAACGGTTCTCATCGAATCATGGGATGTATAAAAAAACCTGAATTTTTGTATATGTATCTCTTAAATAAATTTTCAATGTTTATGATAATCGTAATCTCCTCCAATTCCACTTTCCCCTTCGATTTTATCCTTCCGTTAATATTTTAAAATTGGTCAGGATAGACTTTTTTATTTCAGCATTTTTAATTCATTCAGATCGTATTACCTGACTTATTCAGATTATATTTCGGTGTCTCCTCGGGTTCTTCGTCGTAAGCAGCAGCATAATTTTCTATCTCCAAATCCAACTGTCCCTCAAATCCCTTAGTTAGCTTAGTTATACATTGCAACAATCCTTCAAATTCATCCTTCATTTTATTGCTATTGTCTCGAATTTTATTCAACAATTCAAACTAATTGCTAGTGTTTTCCTTTCTTTGCGCAGTCTCTCTCCTCCCTAACTTCATTTCATTCTCGTTTCTCACATTGTTCCTTGCAAGTTTCCTTATTACCTTTAACTACCTCCATTGCCTTCTCTTTGCCTTGTACTTTCCTCCATACTCCCTTCTCAACAATTTAATTCATTTCTCTTTTTACACTTCTCCACCGCTAATTTCCTGATGCTGTTCACCGACACCTTCCTTGCCTCTTCGTTCCACTCCCGTCCAGCACATTCAAAATTTACCCTCAAATTGCCCTCTACACTCCATTGCGTTCCCCGCTTTCTCCTACCTGCCATCTTTCTCCCTCCACGGTCCAGGTTCCATCCTCCGTTGCCACATTCTCCAACAAATACACAAAGTTCTGCGAAAAATAACTATTTACTTCGTTCAAAATATTATAGGCCAAAATAAATTACTTTTCCTTCGGCATTATCTTGCAATTCGGTTCCTATCCCTCCGGAACATTAACTTATTCTAACAATTTGCCACAAAACCATCAATTCCACCCTCACACTAACATTCCTCCCATATACATCTTTACCGGAATTCCATAAAATTTACAACTTTACCCTTTCTCCGCCCTTAAACGCACTCGAATCTTTCGTTACCCTTGTAACCCTCCGGACATTACATTTGTCCCATATCCAACTGCCCTGAATATAACAATGGACAACGGCTCCCTCCCCCACCCAGGTGACCAAACGTAGGCACTCATAAGCATGTTTCAATCCTTTAATTTTCATTATCGTATAATTAAACCTACATCCCATCCCCTTTTTGTATACGTAAGTGCAATTGGCTACCAATTCGTAATCCTTTTTACACATGGTCGCATTCTTCAACCAGCTTGTTTCCTCATCCACCCTTAGTCCGCAACCACCAAAACTGACACAATTGCCCTCCTCCCATACCAACCAAAAACATGTTATTGCTATCAGAATCAATTGCATTTTGAAACCCCTATCCACACGTTTCCCCCAACTCTTATACTAGTTCTTTTGTTTCTCAGTTATGGCCGACATCATGTATAAATACCTCGAAGGTTGCCAACACCTCTTCATCCTCACCGATGAACAACGGACGGTGGAATAGGAATTTGTGTCTATTCGTCGTTAATTTATCATCGTCTTCATCAGCCGTTTGGGTGCAATTTGGGACAGGATTTCTATGTTGGACGCACAATTCTTTCTCTTGTGTGAGTTTTTGCGTCTATCTGTTTCCTCTGGTCACCAATTGTATCATCTTATTCTAAATAAGAGTCAAGAGACATCTGTGTTTCAAGGCGTGGTTCGGAATAAAGAAGTCAAATTCTGTAATTTGTTATATTTATACAGATTCAAATTATAACTTAAATGCTCCTGATCTAGTACCAGTATTCATCACACTCCACCATTACAACAAAAATCTCTCTCTCTCTCTCTCACTCTCTCTCTCTCTCTCTCTCTCTCTCTCTAAACCAAGATTATTGATTTATTTCTTACTATTCAAAACTTTTATCTTCTCCGCGTCATTTTTCCACCATGAAGCCAGATTATTGATTTATAGTCACTATCGTTACTTCTCCCTTAATTTTGTGATTGGCCGATCCAATGGCACGTCACCACATTACGTCATATTACGTCATACAATTATTATTTCGGCCAATCACACAATTACATACATTTTTACACATTTAAATTATTAAATATATTTACATAATCAGCTTTATAAATTTATAAACTTTTCATACTTCAAACATAACCCAAAAGTACTGTTACAACGGTCAGCGCCAGATTGTCACCTCAGCAACTCCAAAAATTTCTCGCTGTAGATGTTGATAGCATTTAGAATTCTCTGAACTTGGAATGTCAAAATTCTTTCTCTAAATTCAAAGGTTGCTATATTCATTGGAACCATCCTTGGCAGCGAACCCACATCAACGGCCCTACACCTTTAATGAACCAATGCCCTTCTTGCTCCAAATAAATCTCCTTTTCTCGTCCACTTATTATTTCCTTTAGGAATGGCCGCCACAATGTGCAAGTACATTAAAGCTGGGTGCATCCTATGGTCCCTCGACACTCACTAAAGTCTGATCATTGCAGATTTGAGAGTCTACCTTCTCAGTATCCCACCTCAAGGTGTCAACACGGTGTGGGGCAAACTATGGTCGGACTGCCAAAACATCTTTGACAAATGGACCCTTTGCACCAACCATTACCCTAAGTATTCCTACATTGCTTGCGGCCCTGACTACGGGCGTTATGATCGCATTCAGCTCCAAACCCTCAATATGACTTAACTGCATTGAGTGCTAACACGACTTTACAGTGTGGTATCAAATGACTGGTGAACGAAATTATTACCCTTATGCTGTTTCTTATCCAGAGTTATATCGCCCAGCTATTCAATACGACATTCCTGTAAGCGAACATTTGTATTCTCGCACTTTCAAAAGTTAAATATTATTTAAAAGTTTATTCTCGCTGCTTTGCCTAAATGTATTTTGATTACCCCAACAGAAGCTAATTTTTATTCGCACTGCTCCTTTTGTTTCTTAGTATCCTT
>CM060955.1:56992468-57032468 GCA_030765055.1 Mantis religiosa | reverse complement strand
GATTCCGACGTCACCATGCCAGCTCTTCTAAACTCATACTGGGAACTAGAGGTAGACTTGGATGCTGCCATCCTCAAACTCAACCAAACCATCGACCCTCGTCCACGCAACGACGATGTCGAGGCGCTGGAGACTGCGGCGATGAGTTTTTCCCAGCAGGTCCGTCAAGCGGTGAGTGCACACACTCACCGTATCCCAACCAACACACCAAACCCTCTGTCCGTCACAAACGAGATCCGGCAGCTGCTAAACGCCAAGGCAGCTGTTCGGAAGCTATGGCAGCGTTTCCGTCATCCCAGGATAGGAGCAGTTTACCAGCGGTTCAAATCCCTGGCAAGGCGGCTGCTCCGTGCCCACCGTAAGGTGGCCTGGGAGAACAGTTTCCGAAACGTCGAACTGCAGGAAAAGCACCCCTGAAAGATCATGAAGTCCCTCAGGAGGGACAAAACTCTTTACCAGCATCCGCTGTATGGCACACGCGGGAGACTCGCTTACGAGCCCCAAGATAAGGCCACAGCTTTCGCGGATCATTTGGAAAGTCAATTTGAGCCGAGGGAGGACCCCCAGGACGAAGACTTCACTGACCTCGTGGAGGCTGCTGTGGAAGACCTCTATGAGGAGCCACAGTGGCGCCATGAGGCGATCCATATCCCAATAGTCACCCCAAAGGCGGTGACTGCTGAAATCCGAAAATTGAAACCCAACAAATCCCCATGACATGATGCCGTTAGTGCACTCATGCTCCAGCAGCTTCCCAAGAGGGCCGTTATCCACTTGACGCGGATCTTCAATGCATGCCTCCACCTCCGCCACTTCCCGGCTTGCTGGAAAGAGGCGAGAGTGTTGTGCATCCTGAAGCCCGGCAAGAATCCGGTCTCTCCGTCTAGCTACCGATCCATAAGTCTTCTCCCAACTGTCTCAAAACTATTTGAGAGGTTGCTCCTATCCCGTCTGACCCCTCTTTTTGAGGAAAGGCAGCTCCTACGCGGTCACCCGTTTGGTTTTCGTCATGGAAATTCCACGACCCTACAGCTACTGCGTCTGGCTGAGAGGACAGCCCTGGGATTCCAGGAAAACCTCAAGACCGTCGCGGTGCTGCTAGACGTAGAGAAAGCCTTTGCCACAACCTGGCACCAAGGCCTACTGTACAAACTCAGGGAGGCTAACGTCCCTCCTCCCTATCTCGCCCTAATTAGTAGTTTCCTCAGAAACCGCACATTCAGGGTGAGAGTGGAAGGACGGATGTCATCTATCAGACCAATAACCGCGAGAGTCCCAGAGGGCAGTGTACTGTCTACGATACTCTTTGCGGCCTACATGTCTGACTTCCCCTTAGAACCACAGACTGTCACATTCCAATATGCTGACGACGTCCTCATAATGGCACGTAACAAAAAACCTACGATATTGTCATCCTCCGCTGCAGCGCCAACTCCGAGCCATTGGCCGTTGGAGTGAGAAGTGGAGGATGGCCATTAGCCCCGAGAAGAGCTCCGCTCTTCTCCTGGCTAAGGTCCGAGCTAGGCGACCGGATTGGTCGCTGAGGTTAAGGCTCAGACAAATCCCTTGGGTTCCCACTGCCAAATACCTTGGCGTCCACCTCGATCGCGGTCTCACCTACACACCTCATGTCCGGGTCAAAATCGGACAAGGGCATGCAGCGCTAACACAGTTAAACCCTATTCTCAAATCCACCATGCCAACGCACCTCAAACTACGCCTGTATCGGGCGATTATACCGCCCCTGATTCTGTACTGCTGCGAAGTCTGGGGGTCAGCGGCTCCCACCACTATTCGCAGACTCCAGCGTTCCGGAACAGGGCACCGCGCATGATCTACGATACCGGGCGTAGATTTCCGTCCCACATCCTTCACACATATTCTGGGGTCCCGTATATCGTGGACGTGGTGCGTGAGAGATCCCGCACCATCTACGATAAGCTGGACTCCCATCCAAACATACTGGTGAACACCCTTGGCCGTTACGACCACAGGGTTCCTCGCCGCCGACCGAGCTACCGGTTACCCAAAGATGCCTTGGGTAACTAGTACTGAACAGGGCCACATTCCCCTGACTCCAACCTACTGAGCCCAGAAATGGGCTTGGCAAACTCAATACCTTAACACCGTTCCTTTCCCTCTAGCCTGTCAAGCGGACTGTGCTCAGATGCCTCCCAGGCAGGCGGAAGAGCTCAGCCAGCACTGGCGCATCCCTCCCACGGGGCGTCTGCGCGCACAAGGCTAGATATGTCCACTGCCGAAAACAATCGCCTGAGACAAATGATGACTCTTCTATACTGCCCAGATAAAGACGCAATAAGCGGCTAGGTGCTGGGCAGCAAACACTCCGTCCAGGTAAACCTGGACGACTCGACTCTTCTGCTGGTCTGCTGCTGGTCTGCTGGTCTGCCTTGCTGCGGTTTCACTCTGGCTCTCTCCAGAGTCGGGATCCATGCGTTGCTCATCTCTGTCGCTCTTCTTTTCGGTTGAAGCAATTCTTGTGCTTGAAAATTTCGATCGCTTCCCTTGTCAGTCGGGCATGGTAGTGAGTAGTTCTTGACAAAACCGCAGTGTCCTTGTAACTTACGTCATGGCCAAACAATAACGAATGCTCTGCCACTGCTGATTTTTCTGTTTTTTTTTTTTTTATTAGCAAGTTTTCCCAAAAATCGATTTCGGCTGCATTACTGGCTGTCTTTAATAGTTTTATATTTGGTACAATTTCATGATTGGTAGACCAGAAATGGTGGGCTATTGCTGATTTTTCTATTTATTTGTATTTTACATATCTCATATGTTCCTGTAATCTAATATGTAAACTCCTTTTGGTTTTTCCTATGTAGAACTTATTGCAGTTTGAGCAGATGATTTTGTATATACCTGATTTCTTGTTTTCAGGTACTGGGTCTTTCAGGTTGTTGCATAATAAGTTTTTTAAACTGAATTTATGTATTGGAGCTAGTGTGATATTGTACATCTTGAATATCTTGTTGAATTTATGATGCACTCTGGGATGATACACGAATTTCCTGAACTGTGTCTCGGTTTTTGATTCTGTTAATTTTGTGGTTGCTAATTATAAAAAACAAACAGTATACCTACTTTAAATTTTGAATTGCCACCTGAAAACTCTCATTGGAAGTTCATCTTACAGAAAACAGAGGCCACTACAGACAACCAGCTCACTTTAGAAAACCACGGATCCAACCAGTCCGATAACTACTGACGATGGGGACAAACCATTCTCCGAAACGTGTCCAAGTAAGGATAATTTAAGTGATGTTTGTGTTTGAATTACTGACTCATTACTTTGACACATTATTATACTTTATCATTAATACTTTAATTTTACAACTCTATTTGTATTAAAGATATACCCAGTGGCTTTCACATAAACATCAATATTACCATATACATACAATTAGTAGCAAAAACTAAGGACTTGAATGAATATAAGTACAAAACATCAGTCTTGAATCTTAAGCTTACATTATCGTGCAAACTAAATGTGATGGAAAAATTAAGATGTAATGATTTCAACAGAAGCATCACTTCCAAATAATAATTGTGAAATAATTCAATTAAGCTTTTTGTTATAAGAAATATTATATATATATAACAGAGGCTATAATTTCATTAGGGAATTCATGCTCAAAGAGATAACTAGCAAAAGAATCATAACGCATAGTGATTAACAAATAAAAATATTTATTAATTTATAGATGAGTCGTATTTATTACACATCTGCTTCACTTATGTAACTATTTTGAGGACATGTTTCGCAAATCATCGTTTGCATCTTCGGCTCTTATGCGACTAAACCTTGATCCAGTGATGTGGGTAATTTTGGAGTTGCTGCTGCCATCTGTTGATTTAGTCCTCAAAATAGGTACGTAAGTGAAGCAGATGTGTAATAAATATGACTCATCTATAAATTAATAATTATTTCGCTTCACTGTGGTGCTCCAATACAGTTAAATCTCACTATAAATAAAAATATCTTTCACAGATCAATCAATTTCATATTCAACAAAAACCAGAGTACATACATATTACAGTTACAGTATATACACATTAAACTGCTGAGCATCTATCTGGAAAAAGTGTTCAAAGTGCAGTGTTTTCAACAATAAGAAAATATTAATACATGTATCTGTAAGCTTCTGTTGAGGGTCATCAAAAAAAAAACTAACATGTCCTACCTACATCATACATATGTATGTGTGTGTACATGTGTTTAGTGTAGCACAGGTATTTGTAAGTTTAGTCTTGTTTTACATGTTTCTCGTTGAATGGTCTGTTTGTATGTGCATGTGTTTGTACACAGTGTAGTGGATTTACTTGTTAGTTTATACTGAATGTAACTGGACAGTTGGATTACATTGTCCATGTCTGAATATATGATTTAATGCAAGTATATTCAGATTTCTTCTTAGTATAACACTGACTGAAATTTCGAAATTGTTTTAAAGCATTATTTGTTTATGTTACAATTCCTAGTGGGTATTCTTACATGAGCTTGAATTGTAGTCACTATTCTTTTATTTGTTGTCTCTTAGAAAATGAATTTGCTAATGCAGATAGGGTTATGGTATTCCCTATAAAATTTCTTCCTTATTGTTTATTACTGTAAAGAAACTGTTATTTATTTTAACTGAATATTCTTTGAATTATATCACTATTATATATTCATAAGTAGGTACACAATTATTGAATTAATTACAATATTTCTGAAACTTGTCCCTTAATTCAATCAAATCGGTCTTTAAATGTTTTCGAAAGTGTCTGCTACTGAGGAACAAGCCAACTGGATTAAGACATGAGTTCAGCGTCATGAACATTAGGGTTATAATTGCATAATGTAGCCTGTCGAAATACTGGAGCAATACAATAATATTGTGCGGAACATGCGTCAGGGAAAATACGATAAGGAAAGTTAGAAGAACATTAGCTCCTCTCTTTCGTGCATGTGTTTCCTGCAACATAGCTATGGTTTGCTCACCAGGAATACTTGTTCTAAGCACTTTAGTGGTAGCAACAGAAAACACAATAATGACAAATAGGGGAAGCACACACAGAAAAAGGAACCTCAGGTAATGAAATGTTAATTTAAGTTTAATGCTCCTTATATAAAGTGTATCAATTGGCTTATAGATACCAGTAAGTGCTGCAAAAATCCAAACTAGTGCTAGCAACATACGAATTACATTATGGTCCTTGATAAACTCCTGTGTTCTACTCCCAGGTTTAGAGGATGCTGCTAGATACTTCATCATGCTAAGGAACACCAACATGTACACACTGACAATTATAGATGCAATATTCAGGTATTCTATCACCCAAGGAAGGTTAAAGCTCATTTCAAAGAACACCAATGTAAGGCTGATGTACTTCAGTGGAACAGAGTTTATTAACAAGAATACATCACTCAAAGCAAGATTCAGAATCACCATGTTCGATCCTGTTTGCATATCCTCGTGTCTCAAGTAAATCAACACAATTATTAAATTAGCCACCATTCCAAATACAAACAAAGCGGTTCCAAGTATTGGGAAAAAGTAGTCCACAGAGTAAAAATAAGCTGAAGAAACACTCAAATATTTGTCAAGTATTTGTAACCACATTAAAAGTTCAACTATTGAAACACAAGTCTGATTGGGTACATTTTGCTGCTGAGCTACAGTTTCTATTATAAAGTTAATCAGATTATCCACTTTAATTTTAATCTTATCTGTTTGCAATGCATGTAGTTTTATTTCACTATACGTTGTAAAATTAGGTAAATCCTGATGTAACTGTTTTATAGCCGTCACGTGATCATAGAGTTGTTGGGAACAGCTGACTGCTGGTCCAGTTACATTCTTACAACTTCCTATAAACCCAGGCAGATCACAGTAGTAAGTGTTTATTGAGCAGGCTGCTGGCACAAAACCAACTACCATAGTGCAAGCAATACATGTAATCTGTAATAAATAAACAAGCAATTTTAATTGTTAGTAATTATTGTCCATGAACATTAAAACAATCAAGATAAACTGAATGACAACTATTATTGCCCACCCACTATGTATAAAATGTATGTCTGGTTATATATACTAATGAAGGAGCCTAAGTAGAAAGCATAAACATTGATAAAGAGATCAAAGCAGTCTAGCTATGAGGCACAAGATGCCATTCGGAAAGAAAATGCTAAGAATTTAGTAGACATAGTGACCATCTTTTAATAACAATCCAAATTACACTGGTATTCATTAACCATAATTGAACCATGTACAGTTGAATCACGAATGTAGACCATTTACGATTAACTATTATGTTACCTCACATTCCTCCTTGAGAGAAGGAAAGATTAAGCGGATAAAGCAAGCATAACATGTGTGTGATCTCCACCTTGAGTGATTATATGGAGCTGCATTAATAACAAGTGCAAGCCTGCCAATTTTAATGAACTTTCTAATTAAATAGCTTCATTAAGCTCAAGACATTGAAATAAATCACAGTGAAATGCACAAGCATGTAACATTGTAGATTAGCTCTGAAAATGAATTGCTTGAATAACCCTATATTGATAAGAAAACACATCAAACAGATAAGCTAACTATTGGAGAAAAATCTTGCCCTTTTGTGGCTCTGCATAATAATTAGTTGTTTACAAATTATTTGCTAATTTAGAGTGCTTACAACGGGCTAGGTCAAGCGCAATGTAATTGTAAATAAGAGTTTATGCCATGACTGAAGGCATAGGTCAAGAGAGGGAAACCCAATGCTGATTGCAGCCCGAGCTAGCTGAAAGCACAAGAATGACAGGGCTGTGGCTGGAGAAAATAAAAACATTTATCTAAATCTGCACTTAGTAAGTAACATTCCAAATTACATATCAATTTGGGAGTAATGGTTAGACCACTTGGCTCTCACCAAGGCGGCCCGGGTTCGATCCCAGGCGACCGCTAAGTGAGATTTGTGGTGGACAACACTGCGCTGGGGCGGGTTTTCTCCGGGACCTCCGGTTTCCCCCGCCATCTCATTCCACCGGTGCTCCATCTTCATCTCATGTATCATCAGTGTCACCGGCTGCGGTGCCGTATGTAGTAAAAGCGGGCGTTAAACACTACACATTTCATGGGAGTATAATTATTACAGAGTAGTTGTGCTCATTGGCACTCACTGAAATAGGTATTTGAAATTCTTGAAAACACCATTAAATTGACAATTTTAATGCAACCATTTTTGTTTAACAGTCTTCACAACAGTAATCGACAAACAGTCTTCCGGAGCTGAGCATTGGTGTTCACACTTCTCATTAGAGTGTTAGAGACTAGACTGTGGATTTGATTTTCACATTCTGTATTACTTATTAATAATAGGTAAGGGAAGTATTTTTTAGCATCCAGAAATTTGTTCGCCAATATTAACAGAGCTATTTATTTTATAGTCCTCTGAATTTAATAATGTGTCATTTTTAGACACACATCCATTTGTACATTTATGTCTCCATCTCTATCTCTATCTCTCTCTCTCTCTCTCTCTGAGTGTGTGAGTGTTTTTTTTTATTTTTTTATTTTTTTTACCTGGCATGCCCCATTCCTTAGGAATACTACATGCCTTATTTTATTAACATTATATACAACTTTTACAATAATTTTACAATGATTTTACATATCTTGTATTTGTATTGAAATGTATCCTACAATATTTTACAATATTCTTATTAAAATAGTTGCAATTAATTAGCAGTTTTATTGAATTTTTATGCTTCATTTGCCTACTCTATATCTGTGAAGTTTATTGATTTAACAAATTTGACAAAACATTTTAGATGTTTGTTAATAAGTTCTTCTTTGGTAATAGGCCACGCGCATTGTGTGCTTTTTATTTTCCTGATCATTTCGGTTCTTTGTTTGTTTATGATTGGACATCTGAATAATATGTGGTGTACTGTTTGGTCCTCTTCTTGACATTTGCATACTGGGCTGTCCAGTAAAGCAAATCGATGGCGGTATGAACGGAGCTTCCCATGTCCTGTGACAATTGCTATAAACTCTTGGCATATGGGCAGTTCTTGTTTTAGTCTATTTCTCACTGATGGGAAGAATTCTTTGGTGATGGCTCCTTTCCTTGATGCTGTCCATTGTAGTTGCCATGCATTCAGTCCAGTGTCTCTCTCCATGTCTATCAGGACTTCTTTAGATGTTTTATTATACTGTAGTTCACGATCTTTCCCAGCAGCCTCTTTTGCTAGTCTATCTACTATTTCATTGCCATATATGCCCGAGTGTGCTTTCACCCATCCAAAATGCAGCATCCAGTCTGATGTTCTCAGGTCGAGGATTTTAGCTTTGATTGCCTCAGTCAGGTAATTGTGTTTCGAGTTGTTTTTCAGGAGATCCAGTGTTATCCTGCTATCAGTGAACAATGCAACTCGTTTATCAGTGTAACCTTCATTTTCTAGTTCCTTTAGTTTCTTCAGCGCCTCAAGAATTGCAAGTTGCTCTGACTGGTTATTTGAGCATCGAGCATGCAGCTTGAACTTTAACTTATGGGTCAACATGCCGTTTATAAATATTACTGCCGCTGCCCCAACTTTGTCTCCCATTTTGCTGCCGTCTGTGTATATTTCAAATGCGTATGTACTGTTATTGTCTGTCTCATATATTGAAGGATTTTGTGCTGGGTGTCTCCAGTGTCGCATTTCTACTGGTGCATCGTATTCCTCATTGTGAGCTCTTGTTACCAAATAAGTCCTTACCTTTCCCTCTATGGTTACTTGTAGAGGTTGTGTACCAGCTATTACACATGAAGCCTCATATGAAACTGTATGATATGCTTTAGCAATTTTTATATTAATTAGTCTCTGCACTTTTCTGTACTTAATAATGTTCTTGTATTTCTTTATGGCTTCATATTTCTTTATGTTGTGTGTGTGAGTGTGTGTGTGTGTGTGTGTGTGTGTGTGTGTGTGTGTGTGTGTGTGTGTGTGTGTGTGTGTGTGTGTGTGTGTGTGTGTGTGTGTGTGTGTGTGTGTGTGTATTTAAGCGTGCTTGTATAAGTAAAACCATAGTTCAAAAACGGTTTATAAAAAGCATACTAATTGTATATTCACTTAGGATGAACAGTAAATACCATTACTTCGTTCATCCAAAACAAATATTTAAAGGAACAAGTTTACTTGTATGATACCATCAAATAGAAACCTATTTGCTGACTTTGGACATGACTTTATGTTGAGTTATCCTATATAAGGTATATTGGCACCCAGGGGCGGCGCGTCCTTAGGTGTTGCAGCACGCTCTTTTCTGTTTTATAAATCACACTGTAGAAGTTTCAAAACACAATGTAACTAACAATGGATTATTATACTTATAAGAAATCGAGTACGACCAATAATGAAACCTTGATACATGCAAAATACCTATGTAACTAATGGAACTCATCCGTGACGTCAACATGCTGAGAGCCACCAAGCTCGGTAATCAGTTATTGCGCATGCATACAACCTTCCCCTCTTGCCTTCCCGATGTCCTTAGCTCCCTAGATGCGTGCTGCATCTGGATGTTGCGCGGTGATCATTCGCTGCTAGGTGAAGCAGGGCCACCAACACTCCTAGTTGCAATTGTAGACTTTGAATATGCATTGAAAATCATTACGCAATCTATCATTGCTTTATATTGTAGTTCAAGAAACTAATTTCACCCTTCTTACGTAAACAGATCCAGTTATTAAATGGTTATTAAATCGCAGGGCAGATTGTGATGCACCTGTTGTTTTGGACCGATACTCCATTCCCGCGACCATAACGGGAATACTCCATAACAAGTTCATGTGGTTCTCATGTTCGCAGTGTATCCAGGTATTCCTTTCTGTAACGTTATTTATGGCTGATATCGGTTTATTTGTTTTGTGTGTGAGGTGAAACGTCTTATAAATTCACCTTATTCATTGTAGAAGTAATTTAATATAACGAAATCTTTAACTAATAAATAATGAATACTTTTAATGAACTTCTGAGAACGGCCTTTTCAAGGCAAGCATTAGCAGAGAGGGTTAGTATAAAAATGTTAGGGCGAACAATATCCGATCAAAAAATTGAGCAAAAAGCGAAGGGAAGTAGAAATTCTGTTTATATTATGAAGAAACATCGGCGCATGAAATTCATTTTTCGAAAAATTTTCCAGCAACTCGCTGTTATTTTTCGGCACGAGCCGCCACTGTTGGTACCTTGTATACAAGCTAGTGGAAAGAACAGAGGCGGCAGTCTCATGCGCTACTGAATTTGTGAATGTCCGACAGAGGAACAGAAGGTCGCAGTGGAACCACACACACACACACACACACACACACACACACACACACACACACACACACACACACACACACACACACACACACACACACACACACACACACACACACACACACACACACACATACACACACACACACACCCACACCCACATACCCACACCCACATACCCACACACACACACACACACACACACACACACACACACACACACACACACTTATTTCCCAGTCATAGTGCAACGAAACAGCAACCGCGTCCGAAGTGAAGCTAGGGAGGTGCCGCACAGGAGTCGAGTAGTTCGACCGCTTGGCTCTGGGATCGATCCCAGGTGACCAAAAAGTGAGATTTGTGGTGGACAACAAGGCGCTGGGGCGGGTTTTCTCCAGATCCTTCGTTTTCCCTCTCCAGCATTCCACCAATTGCTACATTATCATCTTTTCTGTCACTTCATCTCGCCCTCATCCACTTCCTTCACTCTCATACCAGGCATTGGGCTGATCATCCATCCTGGATTTTCTCTCACACACAGAGATTCCGTTCCTCAACCCGCAAAAGGGTTAAGAGGAACCAGAACACCCTGACACCAAGTAGTTGTATACGAGGGCGTTGAAGAAGTGTCACTGAGGTACATTCATGTGGAATTCCGTAGTACTTAGCAAGTAAAGGAAGAATTGCACTTCACCTCAATATTGTCATCAAGAGTACGTGTTTCAAGGTTCTCTAACTTAAACAGAATAATAATTTGATGTGTTAAATTGACATAGGCTTCTTTAACAAAATTACAAACTATTTACTTCACGTTAATTTATATATAAGCATTTGTCATCAGGTATTTCCTCGTAGGTACAATCTGAATAGGTGAATAGTGACAGTCACACCTTCCGAGAGCTGGTCATGAATGTGACGGTATAGAAAATCGGTTTCCTTTGCAGGACCAGCAGATAAAAAAGAAATAATCTCTCCCCCTTTGAGAAAGTGTGGGAATATGAATAATTGAAATAAAAAAGTTAACGTAAAGTTGAGGTTTAACAAGTTACCTGTATGATTTTGTCCATGTCTTAGGATTGACCAGATAGGCAAGAGTTGTTCAGAACAAATCATAGCCATCCTCGGTAGCGTAGATGGTAACGAGTCTGCCTCACGTTCAAGAAGTCTCGAGTTCGAATCTCGATCAGGGTGAGTTACCCGGATAAGGTTTTTACCGGGGGTTTCCCTTATCCTAAAGGGTGAATGTCGGGTAACTCTAAGTTCTATGGACCCGGGCTCATTTGAGCATCATTTCACCCTTTTCTTTCATCGTCCGATAAATAACTCTAAACATAGTCTTACAGCAGCACCACTTGTCGAATGTGAGGAAATGCGGCGGCCATCTGGTGAGGACGTTAAAAAAAAAAAAAAAAAAAAAAAAAACCATAGGGAATTCCCAGAAATTTGAACATGTACACGTTTCATTTCTCATGAACATGTCTAAAAATATTAGAATTTTAATCAAGTTCGTTAGGGCCAATTTGAGGAAGTCTAAGCATGCGGCACAAGATCAATGTAAAGAGTAGCTTGACATGGGGCATTTTCTTCAAAGTATTGCCACGTATGCCGTAATGGGAGAATAGGTTTGTGGGTATATTTCGGACATCATACGTTTTTGAACAAAGAAATTTACATTCGCTGGCAACTTTGTACATCAAAATTATTTGTGACTTTTCTGGAGCTTAATAGCTTGCAACAATCAACAGGAACGGCATGGTTACCCACATCCTTTGAAATTCTAAACATAATTCTTTCTGGAAATGAGTAACTGGTGATACTAACAGGAAAGGGTTGGTTACCCACATCCCATGACAATCCCAGAGGGACTTTTTACCATGGCATAAGCATCCTGTTTGCCTACGAGTTTGTCACGTAGACCGGAGCTGTCATGCGTCACTGGGAGATTCCTCGGGAAGTTCTAGAAGCTTCGCGTATAGGCCGTAATGTTCAAACAGAGGGCGGAAGCTCATGATAGTTGGGCTTGGCCTAGTGATAACCGGAAGCCCCTAGGAAAGGGAATCACTATAAAATGAGCAGCGAGCATCGGCTTGGGGTCGGTTGCTACATAGACGTCGCAGGGTCACGACGGCCGGGTCGAACTGGAACTGTGGATCACCACCAGCGTTACTCTACCTCTCAGGCTTCGTGACATTCACCCAACAAAGGTAAGCCCGCTGGGGCATTTAATTAATAGTACAGCTGCCATGGGCAGTCTAAATTAGATGATAGAACAATAATTGTAATAATTCCAAGTGTTTCATGAAGTCAGAACTTGTATTTGCAAACCCAAGTGGTGTATGGGTTAATCTTTAATAAAAAGGGGACTTGTGGCTAACTTGCGAGTCTGTCTTACTCTACCATTCTGATTCCCTGGCTATGTACCCCAGTCGCAGCCCTCAACCCTGGCTGTGACATATGGCGGAGGCGCCAATTTCTCTTAAATTTTAGGGGAAATATGTTCAATTCCGGACCTCTCTTTTCATTATAACTCCGGGGGAGTGAGTTTTTGCTATGATTCCATTGTTGGGTTTTTTTCTGTTAATTTTATCTTTCTTACCTTGGTAATCGATATCCGAAGTTCTGAAGGTATGAGTACTAGTGTAAGGTGAACAATGAACACACAATATACAATTTTTGGTTGGGATGGTTTGTGACACTGTTACAGCTGGTTTACTGTTTCTTTGTATAATGGTCCTTGGCTGCTTGTGCTACCTTATTTTACGTATAATAGGGATTGTTAGCTCCCCTGATGGGTGTCAGTATTAGTATCACTTCGAATCTCTCCAATACATGGAATTACTGGCGAAGTACCCTAGTAATAGCCCAACGAGTCAGGAAATTAGGAAACTGCTTCAACAGTATCAAGAAACATTAGACGGTACAGTAGACGCTTATGCGGCGGCAATTAGTGACGTACACGTGCTGTCGCAAGACTTAAATTCATTGCGGGAGTCCATGTCCAATATTCGTGTGAGAAGCAGTCGTAGGATTCGAGGACACCCTTAGTATATTTTCCTAATAAGCAACGAAGTCTTAGTGTAGGCGATCTGTCTGTAATACAATCTCAACCCGGTTCCCCGACCTCTAAATCCAGTTCAGAATCATCCCTGGAAGAACCCGAAATGGCAACAGCTCTACAAGCTGGATCTTCAGCTCAGGAGGCCGGTCTAGGGAAGCCAATTGTGGCTCCCCCTTTGCCGTTTGCTTGGCCATTTATTGATCCAGGAATTTATGAAGGTAAGCCGGGTCAAGACGTGGCCGCTTATTTGTACAATTTTGAAACAATAGCAGCTGCTAATGGTTGGGACGAGAGCAGCAAAAAGCAATACCTCCCGTGCTATCTGAGGGAGGCCGCTGCCAATTGGTTTAAAACGTTCGTACCGCGACATAGGCAATACGGTTGGAATGACCTGAAAGCCGCCTTACAGTTAGCCTTTCTTCCGGCAGCGCAGGAAGAGATCCTTGAATGCTGTCTTCGCCAGCGCGTACAAGACTTAAGTGAGCCTACTGAACGTTATATATATGATGTTCTCGTACTATGCGATCAGGTAAACCCTAACATGACTGAAAGGGAAAGAGTGCGTCATGTTATGCGAGGGCTGAAGCCTTCTCTTCTGGAGCAAGTATTGCCAGCTGATCCCCGACTGTGGGTGATTTAACAAATTTTGTGCGTCGTATAGAAGCAGCTAGGTACCTCGCGGGGCAGCGAGTGGATTTACAGCCACAATGCACTAGACCAAGCCCTGTGGCCCTAGTGCAAAATACGGGCCCTATGGACCCAGTTGCTAGCTTGGCTCGAGAGGTTCGCACACTCCAGAAGGAGATGCAACAGCTTCGGATACGGAGGGCACAATCACCTGGCCCGCGAACCCCACCCCGGTTCGAACGCACGGCAGGACGGGGTCGTGGGAATGATAACTATGACCAACGGGGGAATGTTAACCCTCGGCCAGGGTCTGTACCAAGGGGAACGACAAACCAAAGGAATGCTCCCAGGCCTTCAGCTCGGGTAACATGGGGTAAAGCCGCTGTTAATGGGCGAACAATGGATGGCAGGACTACCTGTTTTGTTTGTGGCAGGCCAGGGCACATGGCACTCAACTGTAAACAGAGACGGAACAACCCAAACGGGGTACGAACGTCACGGGTATAAGTTCCGTGACGAATACAACAACCACCGCTGATCACCCAGTAATATCCCTTATTCGGCCAGCTAATGTGCTTACAACAACGGGAAGCTTGCCAAACCAAAAAGACATTAATATTTTATTCGACACAGGAAGTGCAGTCAGTATCGTCCAAGAGCGTTTGGTAACAACTCCATCAAACCCCGTACCCAGAAGTTTAATCTTGCGTACAGCTGATAATAAGTTATTAGATATCAGCTACTCCACGACATTAACCTTTATTGTTGGAGGTGTAACATTTTCAGAGGATGTCTTAGTGGTTAAGGAGTTTGGCCATGATCTCCTGCTCGGTATGGATTTTCTAAATAAATATAAGGCCGTAATTGATCTAAATAACCTCGAAGTGACTCTTAAACTGAAAGATGATAATAAGCTAACATTAAGCTGTGGAGAAAAAGTGAACTGCCCGCTGTCACAAATTACCATGGAGCCTGATGAAATCTCTGAGGAACCCCTCAAAGCTAGTTGTACCAGGGATGTTCGAGTTCCTCCTTTTACATCCTTGAATGTCAATGTGAAAATTCCTCCTAGTAGAATGGGACGAGTATTGTTAGAACCTAATCAGGCGATCATGCAGAAAAAAGGAATTGAAATTACTCCACTGTTTTGTGAGGTTGCTACAGAATATGCAATTCCAGTACACAACAATACTGCGGAACCCAAAACTATTTTCGCGGGTACCACATTAGCTAAGGCATATGAAGTCGCTCTAGTGCAATCAGCAAATTGGTCGGCATCGGAATCTGAGTTAGGTGAAATTAATGAGGCCAAGTTTCACTTGAATGCCCATCTGACTAGAATACAGAGTACCCAATTACGGGCCTTGCTGCGAAGATACAGAGACATATTTGCCATAAAGCTTAAGGATTTTGGCTCCACGGATATTGAAAAATTCACAATCGAAGTCACTGATCCTAGACCGATTAAGCAACGACCGTATAGGGTGTCCCAAGCCCAGCGCGAAACTATTCAGTCTCAAGTTGATGAAATGCTAGAGGCTGGTATTATACGGAAATCACATAGTCCCTGGGCCTCTCCCGTAGTCCTGGTTAAAAAGAAGGATAATACTTTTCGCTTTTGTGTGGATTACAGGAAGCTGAACGCGGTAACGGTGACGTCGTCATATCCGTTACCATTGATTGATGACTTATTGAGCTACCTAGGAAACTCGAAGTGGTAATGCACACTAGACCTCCTCAGTGCATACTTTCAAATAGCTCTTGAAGAGGATAGTAAGAAATACACATCCTTCGTCACGACCTTTGGGAAATGGGAATTCGAAAGACTTTCGTTTGGATTAGTTAATGCACCGCGCCAATTTTCGGCAGTGGCAGATCAGCTGTTAGGCGAGTTAAAGTATAAGAAAGCCTTGGTCTATCTGGACGACATAGTGGTTTCGCATCCTCTTTCCCAGAATTGTTAGATAATCTGGAGGCAGTGTTTGAAAAACTGAGGATGCACAACTTTAAGTTGAAACCCGAAAAATGTTTTTTTTTTGGCATGACACGTATCAAGTTGTTGGGTTTCGAAGTTTCGGCAAAAGGCATTGAACCGGATATTGACAAGACCAGAGCTATTACTGAGCTACCGATTCCAAAAACAGTCCGGGATATTCGAAAGGTGCTAGGTCTCTTTAGTTTTTATCGACGTTTTGTACCTAATTTTGCCTCTATCGCCCAACCCTTACATGATTTAAAACGAAAAAACCAAGATTTTGAATGGGGGCAAACTCAGCAAGAATCCTTCGATACACTGAAACGCTTACTGACCTCGGCTCCAGTGTTAGCCCATGATCGTCCTGGAGTCTACACGGAGCTACACACTGATGCTAGTAGAGTTGGGATAGGATGTGCACTTTTACAGCGGACGGATGGAGAACTGCATCCAGTAGCTTTTTGCTCCAGATCATTGAATAAACACGAAAAGAACTATAGCATCTCGGAACTTGAGCTGCTTGCTATAGTGTACGGGCTCTCGGTCTTTAGACCCTATATTTACGCACACCCTGTGAATATAGTAAGTGACCATCATGCCTTATGCTACCTCCGGAATTTGAAAGATGTTACCGGCAGGTTAGCTAGGTGGGCATTGAAACTGCAAGAATACGATTATACTATAATTTATAAGTCCGGTGCTAAGCACTTGGACGCAGATGCCTTATCTCGTTTTCCAGTGGATGAGCCTAAGGAACAGATCCTTGAACAGGTGGACGAGCTTATTACTTGTCTACTATCCCCAGTGGAGGTGGCACAAAAACAACGAAGTGACCCTCAACTCCTACCCATAGTCCAAGAATTAGAACAAACAAATACCGGGTGTCCTAAATTGCAACGCCAGGTGAAGTCCTATATTTTAAAATCTGGTGTTCTTTACCGTAAGAACGCGGGTACTTCAGGACCATTGCACCTCTTGGTAATCCCTGAGGCCCTTAAGCATGAGATTTTATTCTCTTGCCATGATGACCCTTTGTCGGGACACCTGGGATTTACCAAAACTTTCACAAAAATTAATTCCCGGTACTTCTGGATAGGCATGCGTAAAGATATTGAGAATTATGTGAAGGGGTGCCCAAGTTGTCAGTCTCGCAAGGGACCTCGCAATTCGCTACCCCCGGGACCCTTACAACCTATTCCTGTCAATTACATAGGGGAGCGATGGGGCATTGACTTGGTTGGACCGATCCACAAATCAAAAAAAGGTAACACAATGATAGTGGTGGCAACAGAGTATGCTACCAGATGGGTGGAAGCGAAGGCTATCCCGAGAGGATCCTTCGAACACGTAGCCCAATTCATATTGGAGAGTATAGTATGTCGACATGGCGCTCCCGCCATGTTACTATCAGACAGGGGTGCCGTGTTTCTGAGTGAGGTTACTCAGCACCTATTGGCATCAATGGGGGTGAAATCTACGTTTACCACGGCTTTTCATCCGGCCACTAATGGATTGACCGAAAGGTGTAATCAGGTGATTATTAATATGATCTCCCACTATACCTCGACAGATCAACGCGACTGGGATACCAGTCTGCCCCATGTGGTATTTGCCTACAATACAAGTCGACAGGAATCAACGAAGGTGGCACCATTCTTTTTAATTTATGGACGCCACCCGACCCTACCCGGAGAAGTTCAACTAAAACACACTACTGATAGTGTGTTCGTGAAAGAGACCCAGGATCGCATACAAGAAGCTCGTGAAAGGGCCAGGACTAATATTGAGCGGGAGCAAAATAGACATAAGCTCATTTTCGATAAAAAAAGACGTGAGCTTAAGTTCCGTCCTGGTCAGCTGGTTAAGCTTTTTACGCCCATTCGCAAGAAGGGAAAAACTGCTAAGCTGTTACATAGGTTCCATGGTCCCTACATCGTGATAGAACAAACTTCGCCGGTGAATTACCGTATCAAACAGTGTACGGGTCCTAAGAAAAAGGAATTGCTTGTACATATATCTAGATTATATCCATATTATACTCCCTATAACAGAAGTTGAGGTTTTAATGTCACTTTGTTCCTTGCTTAATGTTCAGTTATATAGCTTAGATGTATGTTTTTGCCTATAATATATAACATAGACACTATGCTTGTATGGCATCGTTAAAATCTATTTATTTTACATATAATTTTTACTGACTTCCTATAGTTTAAGATGAATTTTTTTTTATAACCAGTTTTGTTTTTTATATTTAAGATAAAAACATATAATATTGAAGTGTGATGTGGTATGTTGCCGCCCAACATGGTTTCTCAGGGGTAGGAACCCCCCGATAATCATTTGTACTTTTTTTTCTATTTCTTCATTCTTCGTACATGGTGCTGTTGGGTTATTTTTCCCTAATATAAAAATAACTAAGTATAATCTGGCAGTAAATACAATTCAATTCATGTATGAGTACGCATGGTGGTAATAGGTTCAACAGGTGACAGATGTTGATCAGTGGTTTTGTGTACGAGAGCCGGGACCTCGCGGGTTCCGCCTCTCCTCTCCCCCGAATTCCATGACCAGCTTGTATAAAAAAAACACCCACACCTTGTAACCCTAATACCTATGGCGCACCTCCTCGTGTTTAGGTCCTAACTGCAATACACTCCTTCTGCTGACATTTCTTCTTATGCCGTGTTGTGTACTTAAGGCATTACTCTAGGTTCCCTTTTTGTTTTCTAGCAGAGGGAGCACTCTTCAGGGCTGACTTGTCAGGACATGGTCGGTCGGTCAGTTATTGCAAGCAATGCACAGTGAAGACGCGGACTAAGTCACATATATCGGGGTAAGGGTTGTTATTATTTCTACCATCCTCACGACTTAAATTTTTACCATGAAACTTTCCATGATACTATTTAACTTGTTTTTTAATGGTACCCTACTATTGCTCCTACACATGGTTTCTGGAACCTTTAGTCGTGATACTATTCCAAAACTGTGCTGGGGTATAGGGAAACAAGGCGACAAGAGTCGTTCCTGGAACACAACCCCTGCGGACAAAGGTACATCTCAGGAAAGCAAAGCACTACGCTTGTTGAAGCAACCCTCTTTTGATAAAGGAGTAAATCAGCCTTGGAAAATGCTGAGGGTTCATCGGTATGACCCACGAGCATCTACGGGATACAGCCGAATGTGCGCGCTCTTTACACCCACCGAAAATACCTATTCCGGTTTACATACTCAATTTCCGGTAGTACAAAGAAAGGGACGAGCTCAAGCAGCTCGTCGGGCCCTTAAACGGCCTATAGAGATAAAGCGCATTGTGGAACTGGTAGTTGTTATCGACTATACCCTGTTTATGAAATTGACCTTTAGCAGACGTAGTGTACAACAGCATTGTTTGAACTTAGTTAATTTTGTTAACACTTTATATGCCCCCTTGAATATATCCATAGCACTTATAGGTGTTATCGTGTGGTCCACCCATAATCAGATCTACGTGAGCAATAACAGTAGCCGTACATTAGATGAATTTCTCCGCTACCGCCGACAATATTTACTTCGGATATACCCTCATGATCATGCGGTGTTGCTTACTGCCGTCAAGTTTCAACATGGAGTAGTGGGGAAAGCGTATCCATACTCTATGTGTACTTATGAACACTCAGGTTCAGCGATAAATGACGATATTCAGAATGAGGACCTAGTAGCTGTAACCATAGCTCACGAGCTAGGTCACAGTTTCGGAATGCATCATGATACGGGGTGTTGCCCATGTGCACACTGTTGCATCATGGGAGCATCTCTTAGCTCAAAAATCCCTACCATGTGGACTCCTTGTAATTTACGTGAATTAGATTATTCACTTCGTCATCATATTGACCTGTGTCTTCGTGACAGGCCAGCCACTTTATTTTCCGGCCCCATTTGTGGAAACAAATTGTTGGAACAAGGTGAAGAATGCGATACGGATAACTTTTGTTGTAATGCATCAACGTGATTGCTTTTTCAGAATGCCTCCTGCGCAACAGGTGTGTGTTGTAATCTTAAAACTTGCCGTCCGAAAAATCAAGGTACCTTATGTAGGGTCCCCACCTCTGAGTGCGATTTACCTGATTATTGTGATGGTACGTCTGCAACTTGCCCCGATGGTATTTATAAATTGGATGGGACACCTTGTAAACGAGGGCGAGCATTTTGCTATCATGGCTCGTGTAAGACGCGTACCGATCAGTGTCGTAAGTTGTGGGGAAGGTCCGCTAGGAGCTTAGATGACCAATGTTACGGGAATAATGACCGAGGAAGTATTAATGGCAACTGCGGATATGATTTCCTTTCCAATCATCACACTAGATGTAATGTCAGAGACCTGCACTGTGGAATCTTACAATGTGGGCACCGAAATAGCGAAGTTGAGTTTGGTATTCACCGTTATGCTAAAATCGGGAATACTTTAAATTAGACCACTAATGACAAATGCTCAACAGCTGTCATTGATTTAGGCTTACAAGTTATTCAACCTGGATTAGTGCCTAATGGCGCAAAATGCGGGACAGCAAAATGGTGTATAAATCAAACCTGCGTTTTAGTAAATAACAATAAAAATCAAACATGTCACTATGACGGTCATGGAATTTGTACTAATAAAAACCGCTGCTTTTGCGAAGTAGGTTACGAGCCACCGTTCTGTACGAAATCTATTCCAGTCACTACGATAAGCAGTAAGCCGTCTACTGAAAACCCGCAAATGTCCTCAAATGCTCATACAACTGTAAAAATAACCTTTTATACGATACTGTTGGGTGTATTACCTATCATTTTGATTACGGTTATGGTTACGAATTTTATTAAACGGATCTACATGTCATGATCAGATTCCACCCCTATCCACTACCTGAAGTAAAATACAGACAATGAGTGCCAGCATGACACCGTCCGGTGTTCTATATTTTGTATTCTATTTTCACTTTATGACCACAGGTACAAGAGCATTTGGTTTTATTACATGGCAATACAGGTGTAAGGTTCCCTTGATATTCTCAGACTCATATATAGTTGCATGTTCTGGAAAATGCTAGTACAGAATTCGGTTGAATGCAGGAGAATCAGGAGAAAAACTGCTGATAGGGTTAAGTTACAATTTCGTCTCTAGAAGATAACTCACTACCAATAAAATCAGCAATGATTAATTTAAAACTTTTAAACCGTACACTGTCTCCTCTTTGGCACCATCTTATTGGCCATTACAAAAAAAAAGTCAACAACACATTGTATAGAAATACAATCAACACTACTAATAATTTGGACGTGCATAATGAGTATAAAAGTATGATTATAATAATAATAATAATAATAATAATAATAATAATAATAATAATAATAATAATAATAATAATAATAATAATAATAATAATAATAATAATAATAATAATAATAATAATAATAATAATAATAATAATAATAATAATAATAATAATAATAATAATAATAATAATAATAATAATAATAATAATAATAATAATAATAATAATAATAATAATAATAATAATAATAATAATAATAATAATAATAATAATAATAATAATAATAATAATAATAATAATAATAATAATAATAATAATAATAATAATAATAATAATAATAATAATAATAATAATAATAATAATAATAATAATAATAATAATAATAATAATAATAATAATAATAATAATAATAATAATAATAATAATAATAATAATAATAATAATAATAATAATAATAATAATAATAATAATAATAATAATAATAATAATAATAATAATAATAATAATAATAATAATAATAACAATGTTAGCAATAATAACAATGATATAACTATTCAGCGTACAGATTGCGACTACAGCATATAATTTGTACACCTCAGAACGCACATCAGTTATTAACACGCCATGATTACACTAAAAGAAATAAATAAACCAATACACCGAACATCATCAATACTAACATTACTGTAGCTTTTCTTTTGCGTTTTTTTTTAGCTGATAATCAAAATCTGTCATTATCTTTCGCTTCCAGTAAGATTAGCTGCAGGGAACGAATAACTATCTCAATATTGCTTTTTTTCTTCTTTTCTTCCCCCCATAGACAGGGACATTGGTCAAAGGTAATATATGACTCACATGCGTTGTTACTAATTTGCTAGGTCATATATAGTTGTATTGGTACTCACCTGTTACTGTCTTATTACGCCTTCCTCTGCTGTGTCTCGGCCGTCACATTTCACTGAGCTGTTTATCTGTGGCTCTGGCTGCTACTGAGAACTGCTAACAGGTTATGTTTCGACCTTCTCTCCAGGAAACTAACTGATACGACGACCGCCTTATCATTTTAACTGTGTTTCTATTTTCATTACGGTATATAGGATTTGACTCTCTCTTTTTCTCTGTTAATAACAAGTATTTATGTCTCTAATACCTGGATAGTTTGATATCTCAATAATCAGGGATATTATCAGGAAGAAAAACAAAATACTGTATTTGAGGCAACCTCCTTTATTATTATGTCGTCCCGTAGGACTATTCCTCCACCGGGCTATCTCGGCGAGGCATATTACCCTCATCCTCTTCCTCCTCTTCTTCATCCTCACCACTACTCACGGCGGGACTCAAGGGTGCCGCGGGCACCTCGGGAGGGCACAACCGCAGGCGGGCTAAGACATTGGCCTGAAAGGTCCACAGCATTGTTTCAGACAATGATAGCCATTTAGTTTTCAGATATTACTATCTTAAATCTTTAGGTACCATTACTCTTTCTGTCTATAGGTGACTTCCGCTGTTGTAATCAGCTATTACTGTTGGTGGTTCAATAAAACAAAATAAAACACAAAACAAAAAAAAAGTATCAAAAGGCCAAAACACGCCCTATAGCCTCAAGGGAAACCTAGGGTAACTTCAAAAGATTTTTGTTACCCTTAGTATGGTTCCTATTTTAGTATGTTCTGACCTTTAGCTTTACGGATATGTATAACCAGTTTAACCTGTGGAACGTAGTATGACTGAAAGCACTTAAAAAAAAATGTTATAAAATAATTGTACTCACCATAGCCTCGTTCGAGGTGACTCGAAGCTCGGCCAGGAAGCCCTGGATCCCGGCGATTCCTACTTCATTCGCCAATCCTCCTCCCGTCAACAACAAGAGACTGGGCAGGAGGCCGCGGGCATCCCGCAGCCATCGGTACAATCCTGGATTCAACCCCAGCTCCAGCGCCGGGGGCAGAAAGCGTTCCAGGAACTGCTCCCATAGGCGCAGGTAATAGCGTATGCTGATGACATAGTCATAATGATGGATGGACAGAGCAGACTAGAGCTAGAAAATAAAGCAAGAGAACTTACAAATACATTATCAAATTGGTGTTTCAGAACAAAACTAAAAATTGCACCAAACAAGTCAAATTATGTGCTTTTTAAGGGAAATTTAAAGCGGGATCCTACAGTGAAGATAAATAATCAGAACATTAAACGGGAAAAAGAGATGAGATATTTGGGTATCATGATAGATGAAAAATTTCATTTCAGAAAACACACGGAGTATATTAGGCAGAAAACAGAGAAAATAATGCTAAAGCTAGCAAGAATAACCAATTTAAATTTTGTACTTCCATTGCGTAACATACAGATATATCATAACACCATTTTTGCTTCAATTATGACGTATGCGGCAGCAGTTTGGGCAGAAAGGATGGATGATGTGCAAATAAGAAGATTGTTGAGAAGAACGCAAAGAAAAGTATTATTACGTCTGACAGGAGCTGTAAAAACAACACCAACTATGGCATTGCTAGTAACAACGGCCATCTGGCCGATTGATTTATTAATAAGATTGAAGGGCGCAAAATTTTGGGCGAAAAAAGGAAACTTAGAAAAAGTTTATAATATAACTGGAGTCAGAACAAACAAATCTTGGGTGATTAAAAATAGTTTAAAAGATAAATGGCAAAAAGAATGGACAGAAAGTCTAGAAGGTAGAAGAGTGTTTGAAATTTTTCAGAACGTCAAAGAGAGACTAAAATTGAATTTTATTCAACCAACAAAGGGATTTATACATTATATAACAGGACACGGACCTTATAAGACCTATTGGAAGAAAATCAATAAAACTGAAAATGATATATGTGAATTATGTAACAAACAAGATAATCCTGAACATGTAGTATTTGAATGTGGAAGATATGCAATTCACCAACAAGAAGAGAGGCATGCGCTAGCAGGATATATCGTATATGACATAATTCGAGATCAACAATTAGTAAATAAATTACAAGTTTTGACTAACTTTGTAAGTAAGAAAGCATGGGAGGTAAAAATATTCAAAGGAGAAAGAGATGATAATAGGCGAAGAATAGTACAAGATCCAAGAAGGAGTTCTAGAATACAAAATAGGATAAGACGGGAAGAATTATTGAATAATCAAACAATGGAGTTGACTGCATGGGCGGCGGAGGGAGAGAGTGATGGCGGAGGCCATGGTGGACTACAGAATTAGTAGATTTAGATATAGATTTAGGAAATAAGTATTTTGTAATTTTCATAGTTGTTTTCTTTTGTTTTTTGATTTTTTGTGTTTATTTCTGTTATTTTATTTCATTTTAGTTTTGTAGAGTAGTTTTCTGAGAGATTTGTATAATTATAACATTTGTAAGGATTTTATGGAAAAATAAAGAGAAAATTTGGATACATGCCCCGGTATAGTTGTCTAGGTGCCGGGGTAGAATATTCAGATTTTATTTATTTATTTATTTATTTATTTATTTATTTATTTATAGGCGCAGGTGAGTATCTAATCTTTCCACAGCGGCGGTGTTCATATTAGTTTTCGACCTACGTAACATGGTGTATTTATATGAGGATGTCGTTAACCACAATTGTCGGGATGACATTTCGATGCGTCTGTACTTGCAGAACGTTTATTTTTTTTTTCCTCTCTTCTCGTGATTCCCGTTTTTCTTATCCGTTTCCGCCCGACGGCAACGTCTGAATACCTTGCCCTGTATATGTCCGGTTACTTCCATTCAACCAGCCCTACACATTCATAGATTATTACTTAATATTATGATTTTTTTTATATCATTTTCGGTGATAGTGCAGTAGAGTCTCACAACCTATGGCCTAGCTCTCTCAATGTTCCGAGCTGCCTATGGGTCGTACTTCCTGTCGCGTTATGATGTTGCGCTCTACTTTTCACCTGTCTCTATTAGTGGTTTTTTTTATTATTCTGTTATTCGTTTTACTAATTGGTATATATCTCGCTTACCATTGTTTCCCGACTGTTTTCAGATGGCCTTCGGTCGAGCACGCCTCCTCTTGATTGTGCTCCTGATGCCCGATGCGCGTTCGGAGGAAATCAGCGGCAGATCCGTGCGCATTGTTACCGGAGCAGCTTTGAAGTCTTTGCCTCGATCAATTGCTTATCAGGCGTCGATTCCCCTTACCTTTAAGGTCCTCAGGGAACGCGTTGACCTCCAGCATCTGACCTCCCAAAGGCCAGTGGGGAGACGATCTCCTCCCCGGACTCTTATTAATCTTGAGGATGATATCGACTTCATTGGAAATACTCTTGATCAGGAATTGCGTAAGTTATGTAATGCCATTTTTAACTTTACTAACAAGGAGGATACCCGCTCTCGAAGGGGCATTGCTCTCATAGGTGACGTATTAAATTTTTGCTGTGACGTTGCTACATCTAGCCAAATTAATGCTCTCGTAGCCACAGATCGACAGCTACTAGATCATTACAGAAATTTGGAAAAAGTTATTTCTCAGGATCATGCCTGGTTTTCAACCACTAAAGATAAATTAACTGACTATAGTGAGAAAGTCGCCCAATCTTTTGATAAAATTAATAACAGATTGAATGTAATTTTCTTGAAGGCTAACCAGTCCTACAACGTATTACGTGCGCAACTAGAGAAAGTGGCTGATCACCAATATTTGGCACTTTGGGAAACACTACAGGCAGCCCAACGGTCTGTGCACACTATCCTTTTGCTTAAACAAATGGACGCAATGATCCTGTGCAGAAATCACCTCTTTCCACTATCAGTGATACCATTCGACATTTTTGAGCACGAGTTGCTACAATTAAAATTGAGTCTCCGTAATACTTCTTTCGAACTTGTCGTGGATGTGCCAGAAATACACAAATATTTTGACTTAGAAATTACGACCTGTTCATTTAGCAAATCTTATATTTTGGTCACCATCAAAATTCCAGTTAAACAAAAATCTTTAACATGGGATTTGAATGAATTTTTGAGCGTTCCCTTCGCCTGGGGTAATTCAACCTGCACCATTCTCCACGATACCACGTTTGTAGCTGTAAGTGGGGATCAAATCCGCCCTATTACAGGGGCGGCAATCCATCAGTGCGACCCTTTTAAAACCAGTCTTTGCTACATTCCGCGATTCAGTAATGATCTACTGTTTAGTCCCCTCTGCGCTTCTAAGTTAATGCACGGCATGACTGCTGAAGAAATGAATGATTTCTGTCCATTTCAATGCCATACGGCATCAAAAATGATAATTACGGAGATAGCACGTGATGAGTATGTAATAACTCATCCATTGGAGCCCATAGAGTTCATTTGCGGTAACCTCACACGTACTATCCCCAATTTACCTGCGGGCACCCCTGGGGCCTTGCAGATTAGTTTGCCATGTTCGTGTGAATTAAAGGTTGGCCATGTTGTCCAAATTCCATTTTTCGCCTCCCGTACCAGAAACCTTACACCTAATACCCGCGGGCTGGTCTACCCTTGCGTCGCTTAAAATTTCTCCGTTTGCTAGTTCAGAGCAATTAACTTTTACCAATGTATCACAATGCTTAAACAGTAACTGGTCTGTGGAAGTACCCCACCTTAATCTGTCACATATTCCCTATATGAGTCCTTTTTTGGCCTCTGAGGGTGACCCTCACAATTTCACACCTCTGACACATCTGTTACTTATTTGGACTGCGTTTTTAACCTTGCTAGTCGGTGTTATGATATTTCGTCGCCCAGAACTTGTGCTCACTACGAGAGTACCAGGGGTAGTGGCGGCAGGTAACATTCCACCGGCATTTTATGATGTTTTTGTTATTATTTTTGGATTACTTGTTCTAGCGTTTCTGTGTGCTGTGGCTTATCGCTTTCTTAGGTTCTGTTGGCAGGTTTATCAACTTCATCGTGAGGTATGGAGACCGGATATTGAAACCACGGTAGAAGGAGGTACGAATGGTATCTTATTTCTAGCATCTCCGCCAGTGGCCGCTCGGCGAAAGCCGTTTACTCCTCTACAAGGCATACCGGAAACGACTTCTGCCTAAAGGCACATCTATAGTTTTGGTAATATTAATTCTTTTTACTTTTTTGTGATCTCGTTATCACCTCTAGCATTACCTCCGCCGGGACCAGATAGCTGAGTAAGTGGGTTTTCTTACAGGAAGAGGATAGGTTTCCCGCTTCCTGTTTTTCTAGGCTAGCTGTCACCAGATTCATGTTCGTTTACAGAAAATAGAATTGACAGTTTTTTTGCCTACATGAAATAGTGATCTGTACTTATGGTATGTCAGGCACGCAATAAGCTGTTAAGATAGTTGAAACATGATAAGATAATAATCATAAACAAGAACAACAAAAGGACAAGAAAGGGAGTATCGCTTTACTTCTCGGACGTGTCGTGAGACCCCGGGGTGGTAAGGGATAAAACGTCGTAGTTCCATTTTATTTTTAGGGGAATACCGTAAGGTCCCCTTAAAAGAACAACACACATACACAAAGGTTTACATTTCGTGGGGGTACCGTGAGGTCCTACGGAATTTTATTGGACACGTATTCTTATAAACTTTAAGTTTCACTGTGCACAGGGTTTTTCTTTTTTTAACTCATTATTAAGGTTTTGGACGCGCGGGTCGCTCCACTAGCCTGTTTTTTTTATCGTTTTTTTGTAAGAGATATCAGTGTCCCGGGGATATATAATATATATATTGTTCTTTAAAAAAAAAGGACTAGGATACATATTGAGACTATTGCGGAAATGGCCACCGCAATTATGCTGATTCTATGGGCTTGCACGTGCCTGGCATCCCCTAAGATAATTGGAGAACCTTCTGAAGTTATACCTATTGAAGTGACAGCTGGTGCTGATTTTTACGCTTTGCCAAATTTAACGCTTTATGAGAATTCTGTCCCGGTACTATTTGTTGCATCCCAGTGTTGGATACATGCCCCAGTGGCTGCATATTGTAAAATAAACACCACCACTTCGACCTTTTGTGACTGGTTAACATCGAAATTCCAGAATATTCCAGACGAATTCCCCACACTCTTTCAGGCGACTGATAACCCACTAAGAGGAGACGGTTCGATATTTGGTTCACAATTTTTGCTAGCCGATAAACCGCATGTAGAAAACATGTTTGTTTCCGAGTCAACTATGCGTGCTATTTTACATCATGCACGAAAATTTGATCAGTTTGTTGTCACGTTAAACATGACAATATGCGATAAAGTCTTTAGTCTACAGCATGCCATGTATATGCGTTCTTCCGGTGCTGGGCCTTTGTTTGAGTTATTGTTTCAGGCTGCACGCACTGATATGGTGTATCGTACTTGTATGACGCGTAATCTGCACCCTTCAGTCTTATCTCCGGGTCTGCTGAGCAATGCATTAGATGCAGTTCGCCTCTCTAATGCGGGATTTCGTCTAGTTTGGGAAAAGGAGGCCATTGGTAAATACTATAGCGCCCCCATTGTTGACTGCTTGTTTTCCCCTAAGCATATTGTAATTTGCCTACAAGTTCCCCTCATTCGAGAGGATACGCAGACCGCGGTAGGACGCTATTTCACTCCTACACCCTTCGCTTTTTCGGAGCAAACATGCATGATTAATTTGAGTGGGCGTGCGGTAGCCATCATGTACTCTCATGGGAACTTTCGACTTTTGCTACCTCAGTGCGACATTGCTAAATCCAGTCTGTGTCTAGTGACCCCGGCGTATGGCATTTCCGGTTTATTCACTGCCTGCGTTTCGGCTATTTTACAGGGCACGTCGGTATCAAATTTATCTAGTGTGTGCCCCATGACTTGCTTTCAGAACCACAAACCGATGGTGTCACCACTGGACGACTTCAGTTTTATGTTGACCCACGTAGAATCCTTACGGGTTCAATGTCCAAATTGTGTACGTAATTATTCCTTACAAAGCGACATTGGAGCATACCGGGTTAGATTACCTTGCCGCTGTAATGCCTCGGTATCCTTTTATACCCTTGCTACCCTCAGGCACTGTGTAGCGTCACGCAATGCGTGGGTGGAAATACGACGACTAATACCGGCGTCATGGTCTACTCTTGAAACTACAATTTTACCCCCGTATTATTCTTCAGGTTATCCCACATACACTTCTCTTGGTCAGTGTTATAACAAGTACTGGCATGCTGCAGACCATTCGCATACCGCTCTCATATCCTTAATAGGCGTACTATTTGGCCTACACATTATTATAATTGCCTACTTGATATGGCTGGCTAAAACCAATGGGTTAATGCCCATACTATGGCACAATGTCACGCCATGGTCAGCCCGCTTACCGTCTACCTATGCACCTTCTTCGCAGGGCTCTCACCCACGCCGGGAATACGACGATGTCAGCTCACCCCCCCCCCCATATTCCGCTACCGGCCCTACCCACAGTCTCCAGTCCACCCTTGGCCCCGGTGTATGAATCCCCCAGTGGAGAGGAATCTCTCTACTTTGTTCCTAAACCTCTGGACCAGGTCTATATGCAACCTCGCCCAGCAACAGACGCCTATGTGAACTTTACCAAACGCCCTACCTAAACTCCCTTGTTTTTCTTCTCCCCCCCCACCTTAGTTTCCACAGTCTAACTGTGTGTGCCATTAGTTCCCAAGGGATCACCTTATTTTCCTATTGTACGCCTATATATACATATATATATATACATATATTCGATGCATCTATATATATTCAATATATATGTTTGTTTATACATTTATATATTTAGCCTTATTGTATGTACCATAGTATTCTTTTTTTTGGGCCTTGCCCAGGTCCCCTTCCGTGTATTGTACTTCTTTTTTAGAGCATGTTCTTTTTTGTTCATGGTTTTTTTTTCTTTCTTCATTGATCTAACATTCCTGAAATTTAGGGATTGCATCCGTCACGTGATCTATGTAACCACTGTGTCTGTCTTAGCTACCCTTCATTACTGTGTCCCCCATTTATTTTGTTACTTTTCCCACTATCCGTTTCCCTGTCGGACTTCCTTCCCCCCTACCCTTGTACCCCTGTTTATTCCTTTTAGTCATCCTGTAGATTGATCTCTTCATATTTTGCTTTCATGTGCATGGACCACGCCCTATTTGTTTGGACGCTCCATGACTTGGCGACAAAGCGTCATGCGGTGCGGAGGCGTCAGCACCTTAATGATATAGCCTCTCGTCCTGAGCACCGACCACTTTCATTTACATGGAGGCCGGCTATCACTACACACTGTGGAGCATTGCTACTGGACTTCACTACACACTGTGGAGCATTGCTACTGGACTTCACTACACATTTTGGAGCTCGCGGGCCCCTGGTGTGAATAACGAACTCCCATACTCCATGACGGGGATCCTGCATGTTTTTGGATTGCTGTTTTTATTTTGCTCTCTCCAGTCAGTGTAGTGCTACTCGTGTGCCTGTTCCTGTTTCCGGTGGGGAAGCCCACGTACCATCGGTGCTCTCCAGTGTTATCGCTAACCTACCGGCCGTGGTGTAATGTCAAGACTGCATGGGTGCGTCCAGCAAGTGAATGCTGTACTTCTCTTCTCAAGAATGCCATATGTGGACCGTCTACTATCCCAAAACTGTTGGGCGTGGTGGTGCATTCACAGGGTTCAAGTTCTGCGTTACTGTCCATACTTATTGTCCATATGTTAATATTTTGTTTTCCCCCTCCCTTCCGTTCCTGGCCTAGTTTCTTTTCATGTTTTTTTGTATTGTACATGCAATCTCTACCTTTCGGTGTATAAATACGGTATTGGCTCATGTCAGCCACGTTGCGACCTCTCTAGTTTTTTTTTTTTTTTTTTTTTTTTGTTTTTTTTTTTTACCTTTTACTTTTTGCAGGCCCTGTCTGTAACGCCAATCTTTGTTTTTCTTTGTATCTATCACGCCTGCCTTGCTATTTTGTTTTTGGTCGCCGGGGTCGGCGACATGTAGCCAATGGGGAAATGTCACGTATGCCGTAATGGGAGAATAGGTTTGTGGGTATATTTCGGACATCATACGTTTTTGAACAAAGAAATTTACACTCGCTGGCAACTTTGTACATCAAAATTATTTGTGACTTTTCTGGAGCTTAATAGCTTGCAACAATCAACAGGAACGGCATGGTTACCCACATCCTTTGAAATTCTAAACATAATTCTTTCTGGAAATGAGTAACTGGTGATACTAACATGAAAGGGTTGGTTACCCACATCCCATGACAATCCCAGAGGGACTTTTTACCATGGCATAAGCATCCTGTTTGCCTACGAGTTTGTCACGTAGACCGGAGCTGTCATGCGTCACTGGGAGATTCCTCGGGAAGTTCTAGAAACTTCGCGTATAGGCCGTAATGTTCAAACAGAGGGCGGAAGCTCATGATAGTTGGGCTTGGCCTAGTGATAACCGGAAGCCCCTAGGAAAGGGAATCACTATAAAATGAGCAGCGAGCATCGGCTTGGGGTCGGTTGCTACATAGACGTCGCAGGGTCACGACGGCCGGGTCGAACTGGAACTGTGGATCATCACCAGCGTTACTCTACCTCTCAGGCTTCGTGACATTCACCCAACAAAGGTAAGCCCGCTGGGGCATTTAATTAATAGTACAGCTGCCATGGGCAGTCTAAATTAGATGATAGAACAATAATTGTAATAATTCCAAGTGTTTCATGAAGTCAGAACTTGTATTTGCAAACCCAAGTGGTGTATGGGTTAATCTTTAATAAAAAGGGGACTTGTGGCTAACTTGCGAGTCTGTCTTACTCTACCATTCTGATTCCCTGGCTATGTACCCCAGTCGCAGCCCTCACCCCTGGCTGTGACAGTATTATCTCATCCTTGAAAAAAAAAAACACTTTTAGTATCTATAGGATAGAATAGTACGTTGAGGATTCGCCACTATAACCAGTCCACGCCCCAAGTAGAGCACCTCGGGAGGAAGGATAAGGTGAGAGGAGCACCCAAGGAGGCACTATCGTTAGTGCAGAAGGCAGGATCCATACAACTGGCCAGTTAGAAACTCCCCGGTAGGCTAGAGCAACGTATCTCACCCACCGTGGTCCGGAAACGGCCCTCAGGTAGGCCCGGAGACCGTACTACTAAAGGAAGTAATGTTTACCAGAAGCATATCATCTTGTCATGCAGCGCCGAGACTCTCGCCGGCACTTCTACCCTGAAAGAGGTCACCAAATGAGAGATGAAATGAAATGATAATGGAGATGGAATGATAATGGAGATGGAATGGAAGGACAGGAAATTAGGCGGATGTGGTTAACCTACCCGACATTCTCCTGGTGACCCGGAAAAACCCCCTGTAAAGGTCATGGGTTTGGTAGGCATGTCACGGTTATCGAACCCCGACGTACCAACTGCGGGCCACAGACGAAATCGCTCGGTTATGATATCTATATAATCCATGACCCTTTAAGTTTTCAGTTTCGCTGTTCCTAGAGACAGGACTTCACACAAACTATTATGTGTTTCAAGTGGGAAGAGTTCTGGAATCCAGGTAATCAGATGCCGTATCACACTCAGCGTTGTCAGCTTGTTAAACCACTCCCTTTATATTTCCCTCTCTCTCACACACTCATACAACATGAAGGTCTGCTTGGCGCAGACTTAAGGGTAATCAAATTATATTTTACAAACTTTTACAATGATGCAGTTGGCAAAATCAAAATTGAAAAAATCATTTACGAATATCATGTGTATTTTAAAATACTATGATTATAATTATAGTTTATGAATTACCTGTTTTCCTAATCCAATGGAACTGCCAGTGGCTCATCCATATCGCTGTCAATGTCACTTCCGTTAAGAGACAATTCCTCATTGGCACTATCTTCATCATCTGAGTCTTGCAAAATCTCGTCACGTGCTATTTCTTTCTTAAAATCGTCTTCTTGAAGGTTTTCTGCATGCTCACGCAGTTTTTCCAGTCTTGCCGTGTTACCTTGTCAATTTCTTCCTAAACAAGTCGTTCAACGTCCGTCAGTTTAAAAGAATTATTTCTGTGTGCAACCCCCCTATTTATTTGAGCCCACGCCAACTCAATTGGATTATATTGGCTGTGGTAAGGTGGGAGTTGTATTACCTCGTGTCCCGCTTCAATTGCAAGTTGATCCAGCTGATACACTTTTTCCGTGTTTTTAAACGGAATTGCTCTTTGCAATAACTCATTTTTAGTTTCTGTTTCCGAAAAATTTTTGAAGAACATGTACACCTTAAAAATAATACTTCGAGCCTGACTTCTCAATACCTGCCTTTTTGACTGGTCACTAAATTCACCGCAAGAAGTCATTGCACTATTTAACTCTTACTCTACTGTTGTGTAAAGCACAACTGAGTGATATTGATCTGAACTCTCCACAGTAAATAAACACTTCTTATCCAGCATTCATTCATAAACATAAGCATACAGCATTCCACAGGCTAACAGGAAATGAAGTGTTTGTTCTTTCTCGAATTTAACACCTTGACTTATTCACAGGAATTCTTTTATCACGGCATGTAAGTAGTTTAAATTTCAGTTCTGAGTAATTAAAAGTATATGTACATAAATACACACACACCAACCACTTTGAACTCTCTAGAGTAAATAGAGATCACGAGCCATTCATAAACAATATAATGTGACCAGATACCTTCTGCCAGGGAAGCAGGAAATTTATTGTTTCCTCTCGCTCGAATTGGCTTGTTCAAAGTAATTGTTTTATCACGTCATGTCAAACATTTACGTTTCAGATCTGAGTAATTACAAACATACGTACACGCATTCATGCCAACCAATAATGATATTCATACAGTGCTTACGTTGCGATTTATTGTTATAATACAGGTAATATTGATTTATTTACTTTAATTAGAAACACTGTTTGAGCTAAAACTGTGGGGTTTTCATTGTTATGTTACATATATTACTCTCTACCTTCCACATGGATCAGTTTCGACAAAATCTGAATATTTGTCTTAGCACGAATAGTATTTCATACACATTGATTAGGCTGGCGCTCGTCACATACCCTTTAGCGGAAATACAATACGACAACACCGCAGGACTCCGATTGGTTGCTCACCTAGTAGCGCTCAAGGACAAACACCTTCCCATTTGAAACACATAATAGTGTGTGGACTTTTTAAAAAGAATTCCTTTTTAATTCATGGTATCTCAGCACTTCTATTTCAGCGAAATCTCGATATAGAGTTTCTTGGATTGATGCAATATCTTTACCTAGTATGTACATCGTAGAGAGCAAATACTTCATTTTTATATTTACATGACTTTTTCTACCTATACTTACTATTTTTCTGTAAAAGATTATACAGTTTTGTTGTTCTATGTATTTCATGTTTAGACACACTTTGATTGAAGTTTTATTATATACTTTATTGCAGTCAAAGTGAAAACAAAATAATTTAGTACGCTTAAATGATTGTCAAATCTTTCAATATCCAGTCGTAGTGTGATGACCTGAAATTCTATTTACATGAGTAGATTTAAAGAAAAGAATGGAATTTCTAACTGGAAAAGGTACAAGCATTGAAATTTTCAAACGAACAATAAGGAATGCCTTAGAAATTGATAAAAGTTATGTGATTTAACGAGATCCATATTTTCTATTGTATCTCTTAAGCTTACACAAAAGTTATTTTAAAAGAAGAGAATTTCAGATACTGTCCTTAGAAAAGTCAAAACATTATTTTCTTTGCTTGAAAATATCTTAAACGTATCATGATTTAATCAAATTTGCTAACACGTTTTTTTCTCCTTTTTTAACGCAAATTTTATGAAAATGTTTCATATAAGGAGCAGTTTTTTTGAAAATATTTCTGTCGAATCCTTGGAAAATGCTACTCATAAATACCTATTTTGGTAGGTTACCCACATTTCGTTCTTGGGTTATACAGGCACACAAATACAAACATACACATAGACTTTTCTAAAGACTATTAGTTTTGAATTTCGGGAGTCGCAAAACATTTAATTATTTTTATATAACGCATACCTGATCTACTACACATGCTGTGGCAGAGAGAGAGAGAGAGAGAGAGAGAGAGAGAGAGAGAGAGAGAGAGAGAGAGAGAGAGAGAGAGAGAGAGAGAGAGAGAGAGAGAGAGAGAGAGAGAGAGAGAGAGAGAGAGAGAGAGAGAGAGAGAGAGAGAATTGTATGTGAAGAGCATAATTAAACAAAACGTTACCTCGGTTAACTGTGCACTTGGAATATAACGTCTCCTAAAGTATCTATAGGATAAAGATTTTCAAATATGCCCTACACAAGAATAATAATTTCCACGGAAAAGATATTATTTTTATTTTCTCAAAAATAAAACGAAGATTAGATTAAAATATCATTTACATATATGGATGCATTACAGAAGTGTAGAAAGTCATGTAAGTGCAAAACGTCAACGTTAGAGTTCTCTTATTAATACTGTAGGAGTTCTACTTATAAGGTCTGTAAAGAACCATGTATCAGATTTCATTAGAAGCCAACTTATTGATCAAAGGATGCATTAAAATATACATATCTTATATTACTTTTATTATGAGGGGAATGCCCCTGGAGAAAAGTATTATCTTAAGCAGCAAATTATTTATCATAAAATAAATGATAAATCCTGTGCCCTGACTATGAACTTCTTTGTGATAAAATATTGTCAACTAGCAAAAGGCATATAATAATCTGAACAACTGGGATCATTTCGTCTTGAAACCAGCAGGACCGTAGGTATATGATGCTGTTGAACATTTACCATCTAAGCTGCTTTATTGCATGCTGCAGCATCCACATGACATTATGGAAAAAATATAAAAATAAAAGTAAATATGGCAAAGTACTCGACAGCCTGAAGGCAAAAATGCTTTCGGTAGAGCTTCCTGCCAAATAGAAACACAACTACCGTTGTACGTAGTCGCAAATATGTTCAGTCTTTGACCATAACTGCAACACCCAATTATAAACCTTGTTTTGGAAAGCAAAGAATTAAAAATCTAAGTCATATATTCCATCAATAAGAAATATCAACAAAACTAGACTCCAAATGATACAGAAAACACTCAACGATTTGTAGATTCCGTCTGCAAACCGGCATTATAAAAGGCATTTGGAGAAGAAATTGGCAACTATTCAGCCTTCTTATTAGAAGAAGTAAAAATCCAATAAAATGACTATACTAGCTGCACGAAAAGTCCCAATAGCCTCGGCTATCACCTTGTTACTGACTTTATTGTCGCTTAATTCTTGTGCCACGTGTGTAGGAGTAATACACATATTGGCGACGCTCCGTTTGCTGGAAACCGTGAAACTATGTATGATACGAATTGAGAACAGGATAAAAAAAGATAACTAAAAGCCCGGATTAATAGCACAATCAGAGCCATTTTAAGTGTTTAGAAATATAAAAGAAGCTTATCTATCATTATACTAAACAGAGAATGTAGGATAATATAAACAAATAAATTCATGCATGTCTCCCAAATGATCTCCCATTCTAAAATAGATTATTGCATTGTATAAGGGTAGGTACTTGTTTATGTTTAACTCAGTTCAATAAAAATGCAAATTAAACATTATTTAGGTTGATAATTCTCATATCATATACAAAAACTATACCAAAACTAACGTCATAATGTGAGGTTATGTCGTACTTTTCATTTCACTCATTCTCTGGACACATCAAGTTTAATGCTGTCGCCTTACCCTATACCCCGTAGCTCCAATAAGTTTTGGGATAAAGATGGGACAATTCAAAAATCAAGGTGTGTTTAGTGTTCTGGTCAATCAATAAATGCGTTCGATGTTATATTTAAGGTGGTAATATTGCCGTTTAGTTCTGTAATTAAAAAAAATAAGTTGAAATCAATGTAGTTCCTTATTTGTTTTTGTTCTTATGCTTTTGAATTAATTGCTAATGTCATTATTTCTTTGCAAAATGTTTCTAACAGGGACCATCCACTTAAGGAATGATTTTATTTAAAGAAAATTTCCCAAATCCATATGTGTAGCATCTTCTGAGCTGAGAATAATAATTCTGACCATTATATCATAGAAAAACGCAAATAGGTATGTGATTGTCGCATCAAAACAGTTTACCTAAAACATAGTTTAAAGAGTTCTGCTTACCTGACGAATCATACTTAAGAACTACTACACGTTTACAATAATATTTAACTGCTGCTGTTCTCTTGAAAGGAAATTTTCAGACTGCCTTCCTGTTTTCAAAAATACAACCCAACCCTCGAAATACTCTTATCCTTAATTGATAACAAAACCACAATATCCGGAAGTAACGCTATGTAACATTGCAACTACCAATAGGTCTAAATAAAGATTATACAAGTTTCTTTAGAAGAACGTTATGTGTACTGTCAATTACCCGTGTTGTTTTATGGAAGTTAGTTGCGCAGAGATTGTTACATATTTGCTTTATATTCCGAATTGCTTCCTTTTAGTATTTTTGTAGTTATTTAATCCTCAAATTGGTCCCCAGAAGTAGTTCCGTAAAGCAAATTATATATCTGGACAACAAAATATTTTGGAAAAACAGTTGCCTATATCATAACCTATGTTGTGAGTTTGAAAGGCGACCTTAAAATTAATAGGGACCAATTAACATATCTTTGCTCTTTGCAATATAGAAGACTTCCAAACAGCCAGAAAATATTTATAGAATTTTAATGTTACATCTCAGTTTTAAATAAATTAAGTTTTTCACAAGATGTAGAATTTTCAAGTTTAGGTTTGTACCCGTCTTTGGTACAGTTACAGTAGAAAATTCAATGGGAAATTAAATGTCCACAGTTGTTTACAAACCGATTACCAACTTCTCGAAAAAACTTTGATTTAGCTTTTATAACTTGACGTTTTGTAGAAATGCAGTTATTTATTTATAAATCAATATGTAGATAATAAGTGACGAAAACTTCTTGTGCTGCCAAATAGACATCAGGATTATCTGTGTCATTGTAGGTACGTTTTTGGATAATTTTATTCTGTACCTCTGCAACATCAGAATTGTTAATTTTTGCTTCATCTTTTGCTTTTGCCTTTTTCTTTAACTTTTGCTTTTTTTTAAACGTCAGACGAATCTCAATTAAGACCTGAGTTATCTCGGGTACACCGGGCGGGATGGCTCAGGCGGTTTCGTCTCTGGCTCCGATTCGGAAGTCCCGAATTTGATTCCCATGGTGACCTACCGCGGGTTTTCCCGCGTCGCCAGGCAAATACTGAATAGGTTAATTGCATCCCCCGAATTTTCTGTCCCTCCATTTCATATCCATTATCACTTCATCTCATCTTTTATCCTATGGTCTCTTTCTTTCAGGGTAGAAGTGTCGGTGGGTGTCTCGACGTTGCATGACAGGATGATACGCTTTGAGTCAAACCTTCCTTCTTCGGTAGGACGGTTGCCAGTCCCCGAACTCAGGTCTCGTGGTTGGACTGTTTCCGAACCACAGTAGGGTGGATGTCCGTTGTCTTGGCCTGCTAAGAAAAATGTAAGAACCATGGAATATGAACTGTCATGGATCCTTGGGACGGCCAACCTCTGTCTCCTCTCACCCCCTCCTACTCGTCGGGGTGTAGTAATTAACCTACTCAAAATTTTCCTGGCGACTCGGAAAAAATAGCGAAAAGTCCTATGGGACAGTTAGGTCTGCCACGGGAATCGAACCTGGTTCTCCCAAAGGCGGACCATAGACGAGAGCACCTGAGGCATCCCGCTAGGTTAACACATAGCATTTCAATTAAAAAAGAGAAAAAAGAAAACTGAGGGCAAAATTTCTAAAGAACAGCAATTTCAAATAAGACAAATGAATACCTCGTACGCATCAACATGCATTGGGTCATACGAGTTACATTTGGTATACGAGGCATGTTTTTTTAAGTCAGTACCGGTTTGAAATTAAAAAGAGACTTCCATAGATATCGCAATAATTTTATTTTTACGTGAAAGCCTGTACCTTAATCTACTTTTCTAGATAATTTCCGTCATTATTGAGGCACTTGTCATAACGTGGCACCAGTTTTTGAATACCCTCCTCATAAAATTCTGCCGCCTGACGTGTTTACCACTGTATCACAACTTTTTTGACTTCGTTATCGTCTTGAAGACGCTGACCGCCCAGATAATTCTTCAAGTGCAGGAACAAATGGTAGTCACTGGGCGCCAGATCAGGGCTGATTGGAGGATGATATAGAGTTTCCCATTGAAAAGATTTGATGAGATCTTTGGTCCGATTAGCCACATGTGGACGGGCATTGTCATGCAGGAAAACGATACCCTTACTCAACTTGTCACGTGTTTTATTCTGGATTGCACGGCGAAAATTGTTCAATGTCTCACAATAAGACGCTGCCTTGATTGCCTCGTATGATAGTTTCGTTAACACCGTGCTAGAGGAGTGTTCGACATAAGTTGGCATTTCGAGGATCTAGCATGTAGAGTCTGTTTAGTTAACTCATGTGCACGTCGGCCGCTGCCATTGACGTACCATTATAATCGTTTTACAACATTGACCCTCCTTCTCCCAGATCTTTCTGCAAGGTTGCCACCTTTCTCGATACGTCATGGGTATCGTACGAGGTTTCGTCTAAATAAATTATCTTATGTCCATTACTGCAAAACTTCCTTAGTTTTGATATATGTATCTGGATTCCATAATAACCCTCAACTTGTTCAAAGTGCGGTATTTGAAACTCAGCTCCTTTAGGAGACCGCACAAATTGCAGTGCCCATAAGGAAAATCACAAATTTCTTGCAAATGTGCAACCA
>CM060955.1:56942468-56989968 GCA_030765055.1 Mantis religiosa | reverse complement strand
AATGTAGCGCAATTAATTGCTTATTCTACATAATGTAAAATGTGCAGTTTATTTGACATAACATTCCAAGCATATACTATTTTATAAAATTTGCCAGAAATATTTCAGAAGCAAACAATAATAAAAGGTATTTTTTTGTGTCAAGACTAGTTTGGATTCAGAGAATGTTGTGAAATTGGCTTAAAGATTATTTGTGCAAATGAAAGTTGTTGTTATTAACCAAATTTTAATTTATCCTTTCTCTATCTAGTACTTAGAAAGTAGAGGAAGCAAGCACAACACACTGCTCCAAAATGTTCATAATGGGTTTCATTTTAAATAGAACTTTGAGGTCTCTTAACTTCGAAAATAGCGCGTTTTTTTCTTTTTGTTGACTTTAAGTGGCGTGCATGTCTTTGTGTGCGAGTATGAATGTGTTATCTGTTGTGTAAACCTCCTAAATAACTAAAATAAAATTTTAACTAACATCGTTAGTGATGAAGATGAAACTAATGAAAGATGTTCTATATAAAGCGTAATTAGCTGTTACGGATAGCCTGAGTCATATTGTGACTTTGTGGATTCGTGAAATTAAAAGTCCAATTGCACAAACTCAAAATGTTCTTTATTTCCACCGAATTACAGTTGGAACACTTGCCGATTACGTAGAATTGCGTAGGAATACAAAATTACAATCCACCAGTTCGTCTGTTACAGGTCCACTCCACACTCACAATTACGTACAACTCCTCTGAATCACGTACACAGTCTTCCAGTCCGTTCACTAGCATTGCGCTCTTCACGGCTGCTTGCAAAGAGCTGAACTGACTCGTCCACTGCAGGCCTTATATACGCAGATCTCTGTGTCTGGAAGTTTCGCGGTTCAGAACATCATACCGGTTGTTCGAGACGTCAGGGGAAGGGGAAAGAGACGGACAGTGCCTAGTGACACTTTCCTAACCATGCCCTATGTTAGCGCTACAAGATAAATGGGTGGGCGTGGTCTGAATGCCTCCTGTCCCCTACACAGCTCCAGGTGGTTCTGCCTTCCGATAATTGGGTGACAATATATTAGGAAAATATTTAACTCAAATATTTGCATCAATTGTTGCGTAATGCTGTACCAGAAACATTAAAAATTGATACAAGAATTGTTGCACTTTTGGTAAAATGAAAAGAGTAAAGAATCGAGGACAACATTAACAATTGACAGTATCTATATAGAATCATTACACACAGAACTTCTAGGTTGAAAAGCGATAACGTTAACCACTAAGCTACAGAATTACAGAAATGTGTTCTATTTTTGCTGTAACACTTTCTCTATAACAGTAATTTGTTAAACTGGTCTATTTACCTCCAAAATCATATAAATGCGCTCGTCAGAAGGTCTATAATAAAAGTTAACTTCTCTAGATCGCCGAGCTATTTTAAGACAACCCAACCCTCGGTATAAGCTTATCCCCAGTTTATATCGAAAACCACAATATCCGCCTTCGGCCGGAAGTAACGATATCTGAAGTTATATATAAAAATAAATAATAAGTCTATACAGATATTCTTTAAAACAGCATATGTGTTCAAAATACTAAAATTTACTCATTATGCTACATATGACCAAATGTTTGTAAAATAAATGTATTTTAATTAGTTTTAAGCTTTGTCTCATGGTACTGCCCAAATTTAATAATAGTTTCAATGACATTTTACAATAAAAATGTCACGAAATAAAATATTCCTATCACTCAAAATGTTTGTTCGAGCAGTAGGCACAAATCGACAAAGAAACAACATTTCATACGAAATGAAATCCTATACTTGGAAACGTTCACCTCTCTAATGGTATGCCGATATACTGAAGGAATCAATCTACCGCTTATCTATTTTATGACAGTGGCAACACCGGCTGATTTTTATCTACAAAAGGGTATAATTACTGTTAAGAAATGATAGAAATCTATATCACCATGTAATTATTATAAAAGTAAAACTAGCAAGGTTGGGCTTTGAATTTAGAGACAGATTTCAGTCAATGATTTCATATTTGACATAAATGTTCAATATTCTGACACTGTAACCCATTCTTATTGAAATTATCCCATTATGTTATAAATAGGTTTTCTTATCAATTACCGCAAGTCTTAGTTTCTAGGGCGTTATTACTTCAGGCATATGCAGAAAATTAGAGGTATTTTGATAAATGGTACCGTAATATATAACCGCTTCTGTAAGTTTGTTGTTTTTCTCTTACTCTAGCAACTTTCCACAAACCAGTCACATTGTAGTTTACTACAAACGTGAAAATATACTACTCCTAATAAGTAAAATTGTAAGTCCTCAAATATTGATGTAATATTCTTCTTTATACTGTCTTTAGTTATCGATACAAATATCTGCACTTATACTCCTAATAGCGTGTATATTAGGGGAAGACAGGTAGTAGTTCTGTGACGTCAGCTCTGCCAGCTCTCACCGCGCAAATATGCTCCCGAACGAAAGGCAGGTTAGTGTGTGACGTCACCGCGCTGATTACTTCTGTGGAAGGCGAAGGAATAGTTTGATGTGTGTGAGTAGGAAAGACTAGAAACGTGTTATAATATGTACAACTTACATCCTGGGTGTTGTAATATTAATGCTGACTGCTTTAATTACACAAGTGGTCACAGTTTATAAACAATTACATTTTAGCTCTGTGCTATGGGAAAATATATAAAACTTCAAATTCGTAGTTTATCTGAACGACAGGCATGCTATAAAGTTAATAAAATAAACCATCACGTAATTTTCTCTACAAATTGGAGGAGACCCATTCAGAACAAAATTAAGTGGACATTTTCCAACACTTTCTGTTTCGTTTTTCTTTAACTAGTTTATCAAGTCTGTAATCGAAGACTGCACATTAGATTGTGATCCTACAAGTTAATTCGGGGTTTGGAATTAGGTAATTTCATAACACACAAAAATTGTTCACACATATATGTCGAGCCAAACATACTCAATGTCCTTGCGGCAAGTAAATGCAACCTCGGAAATCTGGTTTGGGGGACAATCTTATAAAAATCAGCCAAGTCTTCCTTGTACGTATATTTGCCCGTCAATAAATCGCCACATTGTAAATGTAACAGTTCCATTAGGTACGTGGCGGCTACATTGTTGTCATCGAGTGTGCTAAACTGAACCCTTAAATTCTGTACTCACTGCCCAAGTTGTATAGGCAACTTGGTACTAAACGGCTCTTGACTGACGTCACACGCAGTGCAGGCCTCGCTCCCGGCTGAAATACGTCACAACTCTCGAAGCTGTCTTCCTCTGATGTATATATAAAAGTGATGTCCCCTAAGTAATAAGTCAACATCCTTGCCTCAAATATAATAGCAGTTTTAGCACACCAAGTAAACTATTTGTCGGTAATAAAATGTATTATTATGTAAGATAGTTACTAACACTCCCCACATGGCAACCTTGGCCTTCGGGGTAACCTCACCCCACCAAGTGATGACCGGACCCATTTCTCAGGTGGAGGCACCCAGAGGGCGGTGTCCATTACCTCCGATGATAGGGTGATAGTGAAGATGGCGGTGAGGTGAGAGGACCTACAGTTTTTACCGTGGACTCCGAACCACGTTGGGCATAGGGGATACTTCACGTGTGCTAGACAGAGGTGAAGGCGTGGATAGGGCCGACTTAAAATCGCCAACCCCAGAGCCGGGAATCGAACTCGGGACCCTTAGAACGGGAGCCGCGAACGAAACCACCGCGCTACCCCGGCGCCCTTATGTAAGATAGTGTTTATTATTATTATTATTATTATTATTATTATTATTATTATTATTATTATTATTATTATTATTATTATTATTATTATTATTATTATTATTATTATTATTATTATTATTATTATTATTATTATTATTATTATTATTATTATTATTATTATTATTATTATTATTATTATTATTATTATTATTATTATTATTATTATTATTATTATTATTATTATTATTATTATTATTATTATTATTATTATTATTATTATTATTATTATTATTATTATTATTATTATTATTATTATTATTATTATTATTATTATTATTATTATTATTATTATTATTATTATTATTATTATTATTATTATTATTATTATTATTATTATTATTATTATTATTATTATTATTATTATTATTATTATTATTATTATTATTATTATTATTATTATTATTATTATTATTATTATTATTATTATTATTATTATTATTATTATTATTATTATTATTATTATTATTATTATTATTATTATTATTATTATTATTATTATTATTATTATTATTATTATTATTATTATTATTATTATTATTATTATTATTATTATTATTATTATTATTATTAATAATTATTTCCGTCCTCGTAATTATCATCATTGCGTGGGCGACATAGATAAGAATTAATTTTTCAAAACAAAATCACGAATTGCTAGGTCAGGGCTTTATGATGGAGAAGGGGATCCACGGTGGGCATTCAAATACTCAGTTGTTAGTTTTGCTCTATACGTCATGATGTAAAATTAGTTTTCCTTTTGGCCGTTTTAAACCAACTTCCCTAAACAGTTTCTGTAAACAACACGTGTGTAGCATAGGCAGTAACCGTACGTCTGCCTTCTAATGCCTTAGCAGCATAATTATTGTTGTCGAAGAATCTGTGTTTTTCAATTTGTCAGCCTATTAAACTGTGAGTTAAACTTGATTAATAAAAATAAGAAAATATTATCATTTTGAGGTGATGGCAGTTTCTTTATGTGCGAATTTCTATTTTCTCTAGGGATGGGTCCTCAATACTTGCGATACCTCGATGATACCTGCGTGGTATCTACATCGAACGATACTTGAGAAATTTCGCTCGGGATTTTTTCGATACTTTGACGGTGATTCTGCAACTTCTATTTCGTTTTAAAAACACAAAATATTATATATTATATTATAAGTCATATATTATAAGTAGGGCCGCTGAGTGGTTAATCCGCTTGCCTCTAAACAAAGACGCCCGGATTCAATCCTAGGTGATCGCAAATTGTGATTTGTGGTGGACAACATGTCTCCGGGTCCTCCAGCATTCTACCGATGCTCCATCATCATCTTTCCTATCACCTTATCTCTCTCGTACTTTCACTTCCGGTGTTGGGCTGATTACTCATCCCGTAATCTCTCTGATCATGAAACCCCTCACGCCGTGGCTCAGTGGTTAGACAGCTTGGCTCTCACCAAGGCGGCCGGGGTTCGATACCAGGTGACCGCAAAGTGAGATTAGTGGTGGACAACACGGCGTTGGGGCGGGTTTTCTCCGGGAACTCCTGTTTCACCCGCCATCTCATTCCACCGGTGCTCCATCTTCATCTCATGCATCATAAGTGTCACCGCCTGCGGTGCCGTATGTAGTAAAAGCGGGCGTTAAACACTACACATTTCATTTCTCAGCCCGGGCCTGTATGGATGCGAGGCCTGGGGTTCGGTGGCTCATACCACCCTCCGCAGGCTGCAGGCCGTACAGAACAGAGCCTTAAGAATGATCTACGGTACCGACTGCAGGTTCCCATCACACTTCCTGCACACCCAGTCTGGCATACAATACGTTGAGGACATCGTGTGTGAACGTACGCGCACGTTGTACGCCAAGATCACTCCTCACCCTAACCAGCTGGTGAATTCACTGGGTCATTACGACCACCGTCGCCCCAGGAGACGGTGCAGCTACCACCTCCCCAAGGATTCCCTTGGGTGGTAAAGTATGCCTCTCCTCCTGACCCCCCCCCCCACCCGAATCACCGCCAGGTCACGTCGCGCCTTGGTCGCGGCTGGAAGGTTAACACCTGCTGTCGCGCCCGGGGCGCAAGCACGACCTGAACACTTGAACCTAAACACGAAATTTTCCATCTGGTCTCTCGCTATCCCGTAGGGGAGGGGATTCGTCCCTTTCAGCTGCTAAGGTGCGGGCGCTGCGGACCCTTAGCACTCGTGGTACCTCTGACGTTACTAGAGGAACCTCGGGCCGAACATTCGAGCCCCTCCCTCTGGGAGATTTTCGGATTAAGTTGGTCTCGAGGGGGCAGTGTGTTCCCGCCACCCCCGGGAAATTGGGTACCTCCGGCCAGGCTCCGGCCGTCCTGAGGGGGTAGAGGGTTGCCTCATAAGTCCCGAGTGCTAGCCTGCAGAGCTAGTAGCTGTTGTGCTAGATCACCGGCGGCCCTACCAAGGTTTTTTTGGTAGCTGGTTCATTAAGTACCGGCGCCTAAGTGGCATATCCACTTCCGTCCTGTCTGCCGTGGGCAGTTTATAAAATAGGTACTGTCCTACGGTAAAATGAACCCGAAAGGTCCGGGTTCTGGTCCTACAGGTCCAGGACTAATGGCAGTAGATCCTCACATTCACTTCACTTTAATGGTCTCTCGCTACTTGTTCTCCGCTCTATCCTTTATACCGCACGGGTAAATCCGTGGTGTGTAATCCTCCGCCCGGGAGAACCCGGGCGACCTGCACCTGCTGTTGGCTCTTGGCTCAACACTTCAGACGCTACTCGAACTTTTCCGAGGAGACTACGACCACGACCACGCCAGTGAAGATGTCCAACATAGTTGTGGACGAAGCGTCTGGAAAATCCAATTCCAGCAGACCACGGCATAACAGCCCGGGAATAACTCTTAGTTATATAGGAGTAATATACTTAAAGGGTATAAGGAATGGATATATTAAGCAAAGATGTCCAATGTGCGAAAAAGAAGATAGTACTTGGCCTTTTATTTTTGATTGTCAAAAAACAAAATATTGGCGAGATGAATTTCTTTTGCATAAATGGGAAAACATATAAAATGAAATAAGAGGCAAAAGTATCAGAGGAAAACATAATGAAACTGAGAAAATTTATTGGCAAGGTAATACAAAAATGGCTTTGGAAAACAGGGAAGACAAATGAGAACAACTAGGGAAATTAGTATAAGGTATAAAGGGAAACAAAAATATAGATCCCAAGTTTTAAAATGCTCCATTATATACACAACCTGGGTTAATTATAATGGGGCATGGGATTATGCAACTCCGAAATAAGCAGTATGCAAGATATTGTATTTATGGTATATTAATTATGTTATATATGTATGAAGTTGTATATGGTAGATATTGTGAGAAGAAATTGGAAATAAACTAACAAACTAACAAAAGTTGACACAAATGGTGTATCTCGGATACGAGAGTCCCTAGTGGTTTACTGGAAAATATATATATGAGTCAATTGGAGAATTTAATGACATGGTAGCTCAATGGGTAAGGGTAACTGGACGGAAACCAGGAGATCCTTGATTCAAATCCCAGCCATGGCATTGAATTTTTCAGTTTGACTATCTATTCAAAAAAAAATCTTATCCTATACACAGCTAGTGTGAAGAAATATTAATTTCCATCAATTAACCTAAATATTTGTGTCATAATGTTTGCTAATTATTTTGTAGTGATTATTTTAGTGTACAAGAACATAATTGCAAATGTTTAAAGGTGTTTTTTGTTACAGATGCATGCACTTATTGTGTGAAATCTGGTGGATGATTTTATGCCAGTGTTCCGATTAGATACTTAGCTCTCAGACTCTATCTGAACCAGCAGTCAGCAGTTGCCAACAACTTAATGATTATGTGAGATTCATAATAACATTGGTACTGCAGGTTAACTAACGATTTAATGTCCTAGAGAGAAACAATGTTCCTCTCAGTAGAAGTATATAAGCTTAAAACTGAAAGTGATATTCTAATTTATTTTGTAACAGAAACAGCTGCTCAGTAACAAAATTTCCTAGCACCACTTCTGTGTCAATTTTTGAATTTTGAAAGTAGGCACAAGAAGCCATTATATGGACTATCTTGCCCCAATATTCGGATGTTCGTATTTGGAACAATGGGCAATTGAATGATTGAAATTAATCATTATTCTACACTGGCCATGTGTAGGTGATGATTTCAATAAGTAGAGTCAGATTCAAATCAACTGGTTCTAATCCCGGCTATGGCACTGAATTTTTCAATCTGAATCTACCTATTCTAATCATCGCCTACAAAGGGCTAGTTTGGAAGAACAATTAATTTCTGTCAAATTACCTAATAGTGGTAAACTGGGACTTGAAGTACTTATAGCAAACATAGTAAGTCACCACAAAAAGGTGTGTATCTCATTGTATATGAGAGCCCCTAGTGCTTTACCAGGAAAATACACATCAGTTGGAGAATTTAATGTCATTCTGTCATGTTGGCCATAGTAGCTCAATGGTTAAGAGAAACTAGACGGAGACTTTGAGATCTGAGATCTGTGTTAATCTCCTGGCTATGGCATTTTTCAATCTGACCCTACCTATCCAAATTGAAAGATTATTTTAATATACTGCACACACAAGAATTTCCAAATAGGAATCAACATTGCAGTCTTGAATGCAGCTATGGATTCTTACAGATAAGCTCTATTCCAATAAGTTTAGTCATTGTTAGATTGATGATATATAAAATGTATTTAAAGGGATAGTGCAGCTCTGAAGTACTTGACTATTGCAGTCATTACAGTCAGCGTGTACTCTCACCCGGTGGTCCTCAGCTAGATGCAGTACCTGGGTGTATCTATTGCACTCGGGAATAGCACCAGAACTTTGTCCAGGATCAAAAAGTGATTCATGCTAGTGTTGTTTGGGATTTGACAGCAGTAATTAGAGCACTTGAGCAGGCAAATGCAGAAAATATAGGTATGTAATATTGAACTAAAATTAACACTGCTATGCTTAAGCTTTGTTTTTATGTATATTTTTCCCTAATTGTCTCACTATGTTCTCTGCTACTACAGTCAACATCCAATGAGGAAGTATTCCTGGCAAACAAACTGCCTCCTTACACCAAGCTAGTGTACAAAAGAGAGGAGATAACATGTTTCTATCTTTTGTTTACATATTCATTCTAAAGCATGTTTCATGCAACATTATTGTATTAATCTAAGCTATTGGGAAGCCAAATAAGTATTTACAACTATACTGTTAATGGGGTAGAAATCATATGAAATCCCAGTTGGCTTTTATAACAGCAGTAATAATTTTCAGGATCAATTACATATTGATTTAGCTGAACTAAAATATGAACTAAGCTTGTCAACAAATATGCCATATAAAACAAAATACTTCATACTGATAAGACTCAAATAAGCTTTGCTTATACTTCCTTTTACAGAGATACTGATGTGGTAAAAGTCTAAAATATATTCTTGACCTGGAATTTACAAATTGTGAGGTATCTCCAAAAGACCATAGAATTTAGTCCTGTGGATGACCTAATGTTTTACTCTGGTATACAAGTTTGCAAAAGTAACTTATAAGCTACTCAGTTATTCCTTGCTGGATGAGAACAAATTTTCCAACCGAACAATTTTTGCAACATCACTGTCATTAGTTAAATTCAGGTAATAGTGACCACCTAAATGAAATACCACCAAATGTAAATGCGATTCACATTTTATATTATTAAACAAATAAATTAACACTTAAATAAACGTGAAATTACCTATACCAAATGTGGCTAATACAAATTAATGCTACTTTTTATAACACAGCCAGTACTATCTTGTCCCATTTTTACCCATGTTACTTCACACTGGGCATTAATTCAACATTACTTTGTATGCAAACAAACAATGATGACCCACATACTGAAAAACACTGACATTAAGTATTTTCTTTTTGAGAGATACTCTCCATTGAGCTTAACAGTACGTATATTGTAAGAGCATTACAGAAACACACTGGACTACATTAATGAACACATCAGAGCTAATAAGTCATTCTCCACAGAAACTTTATAATACATATGTTGCATTACAAACACACACATACACACACACACACAGAGATCACACACACAGAGCCTATCTCTGTTTCATCCTGCTTAATCATTGACACAACTTATGTTGGAGGACTTTAATAATAATAATAATAATAATAATAATAATAATAATAATAATAATAATAATAATAATAATAATAATAATAATAATAATAATAATAATAATAATAATAATAATAATAATAATAATAATAATAATAATAATAATAATAATAATAATAATAATAATAATAATAATAATAATAATAATAATAATAATAATAATAATAATAATAATAATAATAATAATAATAATAATAATAATAATAATAATAATAATAATAATAATAGTAATAGTAATAGTAATAATAATGGTAATAGTAATAGTAATGGTAATAGTAATAGTAATGGTAATAGTAATAGTAATGGTAATAGTAATAGTAATGGTAATAGTAATAGTAATGGTAATAGTAATAGTAATGGTAATAGTAATAGTAATGGTAATAGTAATAGTAATAATAATAATAATAATAATAATAGTAATAATAATAATAATAGTAATAATAATAATAATAATAGTAATAATAGTAATAATAATAATAGTAATAATAATAATAATAATAATAATAATAATAATAATAATAATAATAATAATAATAATAATAATAATAATAATAATAATAATAATAAAAATAATAATAATAATAATAATAATAATAATAATAATAATAATAATAATAATAATAATAATAATAATAATAATAATAATAATAATAATAATAATAATAATAATAATAATAATAATAATAATAATAATAATAATAATAATAATAATAATAATAATAATAATAATAATAATAATAATAATAATAATAATAATAATAATAATAATAATAATAATAATAATAATAATAATAATAATAATAATAATAATAATAATAATAATAATAATAATAATAATAATAATAATAATAATAATAATAATAATAATAATAATAATAATAATAATAATAATAATAATAATAATAATAATAATAATAATAATAATAATAATAATAATAATAATAATAATAATAATAATAATAATAATAATAATAATAATAATAATAATAATAATAATAATAATAATAATAATAATAATAATAATAATAATAATAATAATAATAATAATAATAATAATAATAATAATAATAATAATAATAATAACAACAATAATAATAAAAACATTCATGGATTGTGTTAATGTAATACGTCAGTCATAATGAGTTACTCTCCGCTGAAACAACAGAATAATACTGAGACTGATTTTTTCCTGTAGCTTCCCTGATAACTGTAACATAAATATTTGAAAAGAGCGGGTTTTTATGTATAATGTCAGTAGGTGGCAGCACTGTCATATTGGTAGGTTGGTAGTAATGCTCTATTTTGTAGACCGTATGTGCATTTCGCATACCAAACAATTGAGGAGAATGGAGACAAGCCGTGAGGTGCTACGTCTGTTTGCTGATGGAGGGGATGCATTTTTTAAATTGATTATCACCAGTGATGATTCACGGCTGCAACATTATGATCCTGAAGGAAAACATGCCAGCACAGTGTGGAAGTCGCCAGGTTCTCCAACTCCAAAGAAGGCAAAAGTTGTTTCATCTGCAGGGAAATTGTTGATGATCACATTTTTTGACTGTAATGGAATGATTTACCACCATGCAGTTCCCCTCACACTAGTGTTACAGCAGCATACTACAGGTCAGTATTGGCTACACTGAGGAAGCACATTGCAAAGAAATGACCACAGCTTTCTCGGATTTGGTGGCGACTTCGTCATGACAATGCATGGCCTCACGCCGCAAATCAAGTCATGCAGTTTCTGGCTGGATTCAAAATTACCTGTGTACCACATCAAGCTTCTAACCCCGATCTTGCACCCTGTGCCTTTTTTTTATTCCCATCACTAAAGTTGAAGCTTAGGGGTATTCGATTTGAGAACTCTGAAGCAGTGCTCAAGATAAGTGAGGCAATTCTCAAGGACCTGACAAAGAATGGTCTATACGTGTTCAAGAACTGGCAGAGGTGCTATTAAAAGTGCATTGAAGTAGGAGGAGACTACTTTGAAAAAGTTCATGTAAACATTGAATTGCTGTAATAAACATCTGTGGAAAAAATCAGTCTCAGTCTTTGTTGACCAGACCTCGTACATGCTAGAATATGCACATACGTACACATGGACTACAAGGGTATAACACACCAATCTTTATGAGTTATTATTACTGTCCAATGAGAGATATTTTATATAAGACACAGACACATATACATATCTACACATACAAATACACGTGGGTCACAAGGATAACATACCAATTTTTATGAATTACTCTCCATAGAATGCATATGCTATATTACACACATACACACCCCTTCAGTGCAATTGCTTCAGGGCAAGAAAAACCTCATAAGATGATCCTCACTGTGCATGTAATAAACTACAATAAAGAGTGAATCATCTTATATTTGAGTACGGCGATATAAGGCAACAAAGGTGTAAATTAATAGAAAATAAAAATATTGAAGCTGTCTCTTACCAAATCAGAATATCATAAATAATAATTTATAATCATTTAGTAAATATGTTCACTCACTAAACAACAATTATGCCAAGCAGACTTGATTAATGAATATAATAATAATAGTATGGAAAATATTCAGGTATGTTGTTTTACAGAACATTGGATTAAAAAAACCTGCATTAGCCTAGATTCGCATATCTTTTCAAACTTTATAGTTGCAGACTTGTTCTGTAGAGAAAACTACACACATGGGGGTATCATGATTGCAGTAAAAAAAGGAATCAAATATAAGAGGTATTTAAAAACCAATATGCTAAATGAAGAACTGATATTTGAACACTCTATAATTGATATACAGGAACTAAAATTATTTATTGTATGTATCTATCGCTCTCCAAATGGGTGTTATGCTACTTTCCTAGATAAACTTGAGAGTTTGATTAATACACTCCAAAAACACTCTCGACAAATCTTTATATGTGGAGACTTTAATGTTGACTTCTTAAAAGACAACCCATCAGTACATAAATTAAAAAACTTACTAGCATTGTTCAATCTCTCAAATGTAATTAGTAACCCCACAAGATTAACTTTACAGTCAAATACGGCAATTGATGTTATAATTCTAGACAAATCTATCATTACTGTCAAGCTGGAGAATATTAACACTGGTTACTCAGATCATAATGCTATTGTATCCAATTTAACAAACTTTAGGACTAATAATGCTAAAATAACTCCCCAAACATGTTATAAAAGGGTATTTTCTACTGCAAATATTCAATATTTCAATACGCTCTTAAACCTTGAAGACTGGACTGATGTCTACAATGAAAAAAGAATAGATGAAAAATTGCAAAAGTTTTTACTGACATTTTTGCATAATTTTAATACAGCTTTTCCTTATACAGTTGTTAAACAGAAGCAAACTAGTAAAAGGAAGAAATGGATAACAAAGGGAATTATTATCTCTAGCAAAAGAAAACGCTATCTAAATCAGTTGAGTAAAGTAAACAAAACTGAAGCATTTATAGAATATCATAAGAAGTATAAGCAAATATATAATAAGGTAATAAAAGCTGCAAAAAAGCAATATATAGATACTTGCATTTCAAATTCGTCGAATAAAAATAAGACTATCTGGAATATAGTAAAAAATGAAAGCACTAACAACATGGTCAGAACTAGAGACAAAATTACTTTAATAGTTGATAATACAAAATTAGATAATCCTGCTGAGGTATCAAATATCCTTAATAAACACTTTATTAGTGTTGCTGATAGAGTACCTTTGACTCATCCCAATATAACAAATACTCCTATCAAATTAATCAGAAACGATAAAAGTGTATTTCTCAAACCAGTAACTTCTGAGGAGATTCTTAAAATAATACATTCAAAAAAGAACACATTCTCTGCTGGATTTGATGATGTACCAGAGTGTATAATCAAATCTTGCAAAGAATATATAGTAGCACCATTAATGGATATATGTAATTGTTCTATATCAACAGGCAAATTTCCTAATGTCTTAAAATTAATAAAAGTTGTACCAGTATTTAAGAAGGGAGATACAAAAAATGTTGATAACTATAGACCTATCTCAGTTCAATCGGGGTTTTCAAAAATCTTGGAAACTGTTATGTTCAACAGGATATCTCCTTTTCTTGAAAAATATGTATTCAGTGATAAACAAAATGGATTTAGGAAAAATAAATCAATTTCTAATGCACTATACTCCTTTATGAAACAAACATTAGAAGGGTTTGATGCAAATAATTATACTATTGGGATTTTTATGGATTTGTCTAAGGCATTTGATCTGGTTGACCATAATATTCTATTATCCAAACTTGAAGCCTATGGTATAAGAGGGGTATCTCATGATTGGTTTGAATCCTACCTTGAGGGTAGAAGACAGTATACTGTAGTTAATAATGAATTAAATGGTCATAATATTAATTCCAATATTGAAATTGTGAGATGTGGGGTTCCACAGGGTTCTATCCTGGGACCACTGCTTTTTCTAGTATATATTAATGACCTTCCACTTAATATTCCCCATGCAGAAACTATTCTATATGCTGACGACACTAATATAATTATCAAAGGCTGCAATAATTCTGAATTGCAACATTATGCTAATACTGTGATGACAAATATGATGCATTGGCTAACTAATAATAAATTACTACTTAATATTAAAAAGACACAAAGTATGCATATTTCACTATCAAATAGAAATGAAGCTAATATAGCTCCTGTAATCGCTTTTGGCAATGAGGTAATACAATATACCAATGAAACAAAATTTTTGGGGGTAATTATTGACAAATTTTTAACCTGGAAGCCGCATATTCAGTATATTACTGCAAAAATTAATAAAGCCCACTACATAATATCAGTGCTAAGGAAAATTTGTAATACACAAACATTAATGCTGATTTACTATTCATATGTGCAGTCTTATCTTGCATATGGTATCTTTATCTGGGGATCAGCTACCGAAATAAAAGATTTATTTGTAACACAAAAGAAAATAATAAGAAGAATGTTTAATCTAAGCAAAAGGACTCATTGTATGAAATATTTTAAGGAAAATAATATACTAACTCTGCCATGTCTGTATATCTTAGAAACCGTATGCTTTATAAACAGCAACATACAATATTTTCAAACAAATAACACTATTCATGAACATTATACTAGGAATGGTGCTAAATTACATATACTGGGATCAAGATCAAATAAAAAACTTAACTCAGTACTTCATAAAGGGGTTCACATGTATAACTTAATCTTAAAGAAAATCGAAAACAATGATAAGAAAAGATTCAGAAGAGATGTGAAATCATTTTTAATAAATCAGTGCTTCTATAGTACTCAAGAGTTCTTTGAATATTTTAGGTACCAGATTAAGTAGAGTAAATGATTACATAAGAATAATTTTATGATACTAATGGTTGACAATTCATGTAAGTTTTCTGTATTTGTTGACATTGATACAATTTAATCTGATTATTGCATGTAGAATTAATTCTGTATTTTCTGAATTTCTAGTTTGTATTGTTTGTACTGTATCTTGAAAAAGCAAATATTTCTGTACAGAAATTAAATGCTAAATAAATAAAAAAAAAAAAAAAAAAAGAATATTCTACTGTCTTGTAATCAATACAGTGTAAAAGTAAGCTGAGGTATAACAGGATATTAGCATACTAAAGGACAACAATGGGGCATGGTGTCAATCTTTAAAAATGAAAATAATAAGACACATACTCATACATGCACCTATACACATACATACATATACAGTACATGGAACATATGGATATTATACATTAGTCTTAGTTAGGGATCCCAGATTCTGAAATGAAAAAATTGGGACACTATAACACTATGTTATAGGAAAACCAAAAGACCTGTTGCATATACAAAGAGGTTAAGTAATCAATTAATGCAGATATTAGCACAGTAACATTAACTGAACTTTATTGTATTGAACATGATCCTTGATATCAAGTTTTCCTCCATGGCTAATGCTACACACACTGTGGCACTCCACTTCAGTTCCAAATCCAGTACTATCAATCTTACTCTACTTTAAAAATGGAAATTGCTCTTTAAGAGAATCACTAAGTATGCACTTTTGCTTAGGCATCTTAATTTACTTTACAATTACAGTAGAAACAAATTAAACCAAATAATAGCTTTAGTATCCACATGTTATCTTGGAAGTAAGCACATAGAATGTGATACAAGCCGATCCATGTCGTCTGTAGAAACTAGAACATAATTTCCGCCAATGGTAAACATAGGCTCCGGTACCAACATAATCAAATAGCGAAATATTTCCCTTTTAATATTTACCTGGTTATGTGAAAAAACCTATTTCTCCATGCTAGTGCAATAAAATTAGAGATATTTCGTGTATTTAAGATGCAAAAATATTCAGTACTAATAAACCTCTAAAAACCAGGACATTTAGCATCCCTGGTAAAAATTTTCGGAAACCTGGACAATTGAACAAAAAAGGCTAAAATTTGGGACTTCTGGGATCCCTAGTCTCAATGAGTCTTAGTCATTAACATACATTTACTGTCTCCACAGATCAAGAAGTCAAACTAGAGGATTGTGTAACGTAATCACTTTTGCTGACCGCATGGTATTTATGCCCGCCTTCTGAGTATGACAAGGATGCTAGGTTCGTTTAAAATACACAAAATTTGTCACATATTTCTCCCATGTCACCTGTCACTGCAGTTACTGCATTGAGCATTTGATCTGCCTAATATGCACTCCAATACACTCATTTTCTAGTAAACAGATCTACTAACAGAGCAGATAAACAGTTCAAACCCCTCTTCCCTTCATTCCTCTCTTGCCTTCTTGTGGTGGGCAGACAGTTCTAACATGGAGAATATGGATACATCAGTCTTTATGAGTTACACTCAATAGAAACTTTCATATACATATTGTGAATAAATTACATTATAAAATTGTACTAAACTCACTCAGTTAGTTACAAAACAACACTGTGCTAACTTATGCTTATTTTTATTTTTTAAATATACAGAAGAAATACGTCAATGCTAATGTATCTTTATGGCTCTGTTGCACACACCAACCTGCAATTCCTATTCACTTTAATACTCTAATTGGTTACAGACATTCTGACATCTGACTACGCTCTCTAACTCACTCACAACTAACTCAGGATGGCTTTTGCACTCCCTTTTACAGTCCATGTGTCACAGGAGAAGTGCTCTGTAAAGAAAAGTCTCTGGATAAAAGTCTTAAAGGAAGTCGATTCTTCTAGATTTTCCAAAATAGAATGGTCTGAAAACTTCAGCACTATAAAACAAAGGGGCTGTGTATTTCTGGCTCATTACATCAGCCAGTAGCCATTCTTGAATGTTCCATTATTGCTCATTTAAGCAGCAAGTAACGAAGGTGGTAGACTGAGGTGACAGATACTGAATTCCTTTCTGTCAGGCACTCGCAGCCACATTATATATATATATCTTGAGTTATAATCAATAAAAGCTTACAAATACATGTGCTATATTACACACTAATACTGCCAGATGTACACACAGATGTATACTTATTGTACTGTGTGGTTCATTTTCTAAGGCACTGGCCAACTGATACCAAGGTCTTAGCTACAAAGACTGCCCAGACGAATATCTTTAAAGTGTGTTTAAAAGCAAAAGTCCAATATCAGTAAATTAACTGGTAATAAATACTCCTACAAGACAATATTTTGACAACTTTTTTAATGCCTTTTTCAGGCTTAATATATTAATATTCCAAATCCAAATATTTAAGAAGGAAACATATTACTTACCATTTTAGATGACTGCTCATAAATGAATAAAAAAGAAACCTACTACATTGTAAGTTATTAAATGTGACAAATTTACTTTAATAAAAAAAATATGAGCAAAAATATGATGAGAAAAACAAGGCTGTTTCAATTAATACAGTTTTGGTGCATTTAATACATAGTTACAGTTATAATGGCCATCAACTTTCAGGTAAAGAGTTGAATCTAATACGGCCACATATGTCAGCAGTTGAAAATCTTTATGCTTTTGTTTGCTCTCATACACAGCTTTTCAGAAAAAAAGCCCCCTTTTCAGGTGGGGCAAAGCAATCCATGCATATGCAGGCACCAGTGCACACATATAGTTACTGTGCACGGAAAGGTTTTCACATCAGTCTTTACAAATTTCACAAAAAAGTTACAAATGCATGCGCTATATTACACATGCACATGTGCACATATATACACACACACCAAATCACATTGAATCTTTATCAATATGTTTAAATACAACAGACTTGTTTGGTTACATTTACTGGAATTAAAAAGACCTTCAGTGAGACAAAATCATGGCATCACCTCTGTACATGTATTTAATAGACTGTATATATTAATGACAGGTTAACATGATTCAAGGAATGCAGCACCAAATATTAGACAAACAAGCACATTAGGTGCATACAATTTTAGTTGGCTACACATTAATAAACTAATAATATGGTAAAATAGCTGATATTTGAGCATGTTAAGGTTAGTACAAAAGTGAATCGAGTATCTGAATCGAGTATCAGCTGATGATAGGAGCAAGAGCTCTTGAAACATGTCCTGTGAATAAACAGTGTGAGTGAAGCAATGTGTCAATATCTTCTCGATTCACTTTTGTACTAATTTGTGCTTCACTGTCCCTACGCTTCTTTCAAGTTTATACTTTGATGTTAAGATTACTTTAATCAGCCCATTCTATTTCATATATGCTACACAAGAATGAAGCAAAGTTTCAGGGATCAACAGCAAATTGTCAAATTTTCTATTCAGCGCATTACTCAGCTTTACTACCACCTGACTTAAGTATCAGATGGAGAGTGGGCCAGATAAGCTGGCAGTTGAACTATTTAAACCTTTATGTAGCCATTTGCTTCCAAAAGAATTTCTCAGGGATGATGGGTGAGGATAAACAACCTTTGCATATGAATGCATCAATATCAATAAAAACATGAAGTGTTTTCCATGTTAGTCTTTACTTCTTAGACTCAACAAAAATTTATAAATACTTTTATTAATTGGTGGTCTCATAAGTAAAGTTGGGTTTTTGATTTTGGTGTTTTAAAATTTTTTTTGAGTTTCTTTGGTTTGGCAATGCTATTTACAGGATGCCATGGCTAATGTTGCATACATTGCAAGCACATATCAGTCTTCAGTTGTTAATAAACGATCACAAAATGGACATAACAATATTTGAACTTGGAGTCCTTCTAAAGCACTACTGAGAACAAGATTATAAACCTGCTGCCGCAGATAGAAGAATTTGTGAAGTGGAAGGAGAAGGTGTCGTTAGTAAGCATGTGGCACAAAGATGGTTTCAACGTTTTAACAATGGAGATGAAAACACTATAGTTTAATTTTAAAGGGAGTCAATTAATGACACTAAACAAAACTTAATTTTAAATTTTTCCGGAACAGGTTTCAGAGACTTTGCCTCTATCCTCAGCTGGAGAACCAGTCGATGGCCAGCTGAGGATAGAGGCAAAGTCTCTGAAACATGTTCTGGAAAAATTTAAAATTAAGTTTTGTTTAGTGTCATTAATCGACTCGCTTTAAAATTAATTTATTATAAGAACACTGTATTCAACACTTCCATCAAAGGAATAGTGAAGTTTACCACGTTCTGGAAGACCTAAAGTATGGAATATTGAATATAAACAACAAGTTTTGCAAGAAAATCAGCAAAATATACCCGTAGGCTTCCGGAATAACTTGGTGCATCAAAAGATACCATACATCGCTATTAAGACTATGGAAAATCATACAGAAGCTGTAGATCTGTATACCTCATGGTCTGACACTCAATCGGCTGAAGGTAGAGTGGATATCAGTCATCAGCTCATCCGTAATCCTATGAATCATACATTTGTCAGGAGAATTGTCACTTGTGATGAAAAATGGGTATATTACTAAATCCCTGACTTCATCGCTGCCAACATGCCAAAGTCATTATTAAAAAAAATCAGTTCGGTGCTAAAGAAATGTGTCTCTCGTGGAATTTAGGTGTGTTTCACTGGAAGTTTGTTCCCAACTGGCAGGTGATTGATTCTCAACAACTGGAATGAGTTCATGACATTTTGGGACAGAAATAACCAGCATTAGTTAACCTAAATAGAGTTCCATTGCAACAACAGAACAATGCAACACTCCATACTGCACAAATAACCATTTGCAAAAGTTCAGGAATTGGGAGGAATCAAACTGTTACCACACCCAGCATACAACCCTGATCTCTCACCATCAGATTACCATCAGTTTTGATTCATAACCCATTTTCTACATGGAGGAAATTTTGACAACATTGAAGCAGTGCAATGGGTGTCCAAATTCCCAAATTCTTCACACAAAAAACCAGATGCTGATACCATCGTGGGATAATAAACCTCATGAACGGTTTCTCAAGACCACAGAATCTAATAGTGTATTCCTTGAATCTTATTTAAGTAATTGCTTGTCAGAAAACCTTTCAAATAGTTGTTTCTCTTAAAAAATATCAATCCTTATGAGACAGTATCTATATGTTACTCCTACATCCACCCTTACATATTAGTAGCTGCAACTACATGCATTGTATTAAATGCATAGGCATACACAAGCACCCGACCATATATATGTAACACGTCACTCTAAATGAGTTATCCTTAAAAGAAACTTATAAATTCATCCATTAATATACGAGTACATTTACAACATGGACCATGTGGATGTTAAAATATTAGTCTTTATGTGTTAAACTCAACAGAAGCTTACAAATACATGTGCTACTGATTGTGTTACACACACACACACACATACACACACACACACACATACACACACACACACACACACACATACACACACACATATATACACACACTAAATTGTAAATTAAGATGTAAAATAGAGTATTTGTTGCAGACGATGTAGTAGATATAATGCATATTTGTTTAGAGGAATTTATTAACAGTGACGTCAAAATTAATGTCAAAAACTATATGTAGTTGGTTTATTGATACTCATCATTTACTTTTTTATATTAATGAGAGACTAGTTTCAAAGGCAATCGCCTCCATTTTAAATCCTTTACAACTGGCATCTGTTGTTGTCTGCTCTCTCTCTGGTGGTGGAACTATGAACTTTTTTGTCAAATTATCTACTGGTAGGATTTCAAAGTTCATTACACGATGCTTATTTTTCCATATGAATATGTTCTCCCATGCTGTCAATTTATTTTGGTTTATCACTCCTTTTAATAATTTTGGATTTGGATCAATGTCATGATTTTCATTTCAGAAATGAAATGCTACTGCTGACTTATCTTCTTGTTTCAATCTTTTGTTTCTAAAGTGCTCCTTGACTCTGGTTTTCATATTTCTTTTAGTTTGACTTATGTAGCATTTTTCACAATTCTTACAACTACTTTGGTGTATTCTGGATCTCTTAACTGATGGGATTTCATCTTTTGTTTTTGAATTTAGAAATTTTAAAATTGAGTGTCTATTAGTGTCTATTGGCTAACTTATTTATGGGTGCATTTGAAACACAAATTAGAAAGTCCTTCCCATTGAACTTCAAAGTTTGGTATAGATATGTTGACGACATCTTTGCAATTGTACCAAATAAACATTTAGATGATGCATTAAAATTACTCAATCTGCAAGAAAGGACTTTAAAATTCACAATAGAAAAGGAAATCAAGGGACAACTCACTTTCATGGATCTAAATATCATCAGGAACGACCCAAAAATAAAATTTGGAACTTACAGGAACCAACACATTTAGAAAATTACATAAAAATTAATAGCCACGACCCAATTATACATAAACATGCAATAATAAACAGCCTTACACACAGACTAGTCAACATACCCATGGAAAAAGAAGAATATTTCAAGGAACAAAAAGCAATAATACACATAGCAGAAGAAAATGGATACAACAAAAGTTTGGTGTTGAAGAAAATTAGAAAATCTAAACTAAAGAAAACCATTAAGGAAGCAACCACATTTATTAAAGAAAAAGAAAGCAACAGCATATTCAGTTCATTCACATATCTCCCAAAAACATTTAATAAATTTAAAAAGATCTCCAAGGAAGAAAATATCACCTTGGCACCTACTTTTAAAATTGCTAAATTCAGAAACAAAAGATGAAATCCCATCAGTCAACAGATGCGGAATATACCAAATAAGTTGTAAGAATTGTGAAAAATGCTACATAGGTTAAACTAAAATAAATCTAAAAACCAGAGTCAAGGAGTAGAAACCTCAGATTGAAACAAGAAGATAAGCCAACAATAGCATTTCATTTTAGGAATGAAAATCATGGCACTGATCCAAATCCAAAATGATTAAAAGGACTGATAAGCCAAAATAAATTGACAACATGGGAGAATATATTCATATGGAAAAATAAGGATCGTGTAATGAACTTTGAAATCCCACCAGTAGATAATTTGACAAAAAAGTTCATAGTTCCACCACCAGAAAGAGAGCAGAATCAACAGATGCCAGTTGGAAAGAGACTGAAAATGGAGGTGACTGCCTTTGAAACTAGTCTCTCATTAATAAAAAAAGTAAGGGATGAGTATCAATAAACCAACTACAAATATTTATTTAGCATTTAGCATTTAATTTCTGTACAGAAATATTTGCTTTTTCAAGATACAGTACAAACAATACAAACTAGAAATTCAGAAAATACAGAATCAATTCTACATGCAATAATCAGATTAAATTGCATCAATGTCAACAAATACAGAAAACTTACATGAATTGTCAACCATTAGTATCATAAAATTATTCTTATGTAATCACTTACTCTACTTAATCTGGTACCTAAAATATTCAAAGAACTCTTGAGTACTATAGAAGCACTGATTTATTAAAAATGATTTCACATCTCTTCTGAATCTTTTCTTATCATTGTTTTCGATTTTCTTTAAGATTAAGTTATACATGTGAACCCCTTTATGAAGTACTGAGTTAAGTTTTTTATTTGATCTTGATCCCAGTATATGCAATTTAGCACCATTCCTAGTATAATGTTCATGAATAGTGTTATTTGTTTGAAAATATTGTATGTTGTTGTTTATAAAGCATACGGTTTCTAAGATATACAGACATGGCAGAGTTAGTATATTATTTTCCTTAAAATATTTCATACAATGAGTCCTTTTGCTTAGATTAAACATTCTTCTTATTATTTTCTTTTGTGTTACAAATAAATCTTTTATTTCGGTAGCTGATCCCCAGATAAAGATACCATATGCAAGATAAGACTGCACATATGAATAATAAATCAGCATTAATGTTTGTGTATTACAAATTTTCCCTAGCACTGATATTATGTAGTGGGCTTTATTAATTTTTGCAGTAATATACTGAATATGCGGCTTCCAGTTTTTGAGATATAATGTAATGTATGAACTGTATTAATCAATGTTATTCCAAACCATGCAATATGTATAAGATAAATTGATTGTTAGTTTTACAAACTCGTTGTATGTAACACATGTAGTTCTCTAAAGCTGTTTGTGATCCCTCTCTCCAAAAGGAAACAACGTATAGAAAAATAAGATGAGGGTGGAGAATAATTGAGATCCAATGGAAAGCCAAAGGAAGCACAGATTTGTAATGTTAAATATGTGAAAAAATTCTTACCATTAAACATACATAATGAAGATAGGTTTGGATTAAACAATAGCACCCTAAATAATGTGGGAATAGGGACGAAATTAGGGGAATACTAAAATAGCTAGGAATTTTCAATAACATAAAATATTCCCTAGCAAAGGGGTGAGAATCAGACATGAGTCACTGCATACTCCAGCTGTTCCCAGCATGCAACTTTCATTCATGTGTTGATGTTAAAGATTTTATGTCATAATAATATGAAATCCATGGAAGTGTTTTAAAATGGAACCTTGACAGAATCATATATTTAGGTGATGCGCTCTGATTTTAATTTATAAATATTCAAAATGGAGCAGTACCCAAAATATTTGCCTGCATAAAGACAACTTCAGCACACGCAATACATTATTTTTGACAATGAAGTAGAAATAAATATCTAGTGTTAAATTTTAACTATGACATCTGTCAACCTAAACTTCTTTCCAGCACACACCCCACTTGGATGCTTGGTTGACTGATTCAGTTCAGGCAGTGAGAGATTAAATATGTGAATAAACACCTAATCATGGTGAAATCAAATTCTCATATAACACCAGTAAATTGTGATACAGAACACCATTACAAATGGACTCTCTTAACATTAACGATTAGGAAAGCAGCTAAAAAATATTATGTAACAAGAAGATAACAACATAAACTTCAGTGACAAGAGGAACATTGGATACATAAAAATGTATCAGTAATGAATGGTACAGATACAAACTACCAATGACAAGAATTTCTGGAAAACAATAGGAACCCCTATCCAGGACTACAAGACTAATTCATGCTTTCAGACCAGAAGGAGGCACCTTCATTTGGAAGAGAGGAACACAGGATATCAGAAAATATTCTCAGAAATTCCACAGGTCAGCTCTGCAAATATCTGTAAGCAACAATTGTAAGTTCAAATAACTATGTAGAAAAAGTGAAGCAACAAATACTACACATATACAATTATTTGTAACAAAAACTTCACTTATTCTTAAAGAAATTAATGGAAATTTCAAGAAATTGTGAGATCACAATTTCCTAAACATTCGTTTAGATTATCAATCACATTCAATCCCATCGTTGTCAATGTTATAGTTACCAGAGGTCATTACATTCCTGCCAGTAGTACCAAACTCTGAAAATGAAGCAAATTTGAAGACAGAATTAACAGTCAGTATTTCAAAATTCATTACACAATTTCCAATTTTTAAAATAAATATTTTTTCCCAAACCATTAGATCTATTGGACCACTTAATTGTTTTAATAATTTTAACATCAATTAACCTTCCTGGTTCATATTGGCACTGGTGTGTAATAGTTGATTACAGTTTTATTTTATATTCTGGATGTCAATACAGATTCAAAGTTAATACTTTTGGCAAAAAAGATTTACATAGCAGGTTTCTAAGAGCAAAGCACAACATTTATGAAAGTTCTTTTTATGATTACTTAACAAAAAAACATATATAACGAACTAACTAATCGATGATACGATTGCTCGCTAGCAGGCCAACCCAACTGCCAGCCTCATGCACAGTGTGCAAGGCAACTATTACTACAACAATAAAATGAAAGTAGTCACAGGACATTAGGAGTGTTTTGAAAGGGTTGAAGATCTTCTTGCAGAATCAATTTTACTTCAGAGAACTAAAATATTCTGACGTAAAGAATTTATATGTGGACCCATCAGTGCAAGGACTCGCTAATGGTTTTTAACAAATTGATATGTTATAATGACCTATACATTATCAGTACGAGTTTAAAGGATCTATTAACATAGATCAGAATTTTTCATTGATACAGAGATTGTTGTACTATATTTCCCATTGATCTATTTGAAATGGTAAAGCATATTCAATAGCTACTTGAAATCAAACATTTTACAAAAGGTATGGGAAAGAGACGCCAAGTCGGAAAATGATTCCAAGAAGTATGGGGAAGAAATTAATAAGAAATTTTCACATAGAGAAAGCATACCCAGGGACAGATTTGATAAAGCCTTCATTTCCAAATTACTTTATATATAAAAATTATATTAGGGACTTCATAAAATAGTATCATGGTGTGATATACATAACACAGCCAAAAATATAAATGTAGCATATTTGTTTAAAACCAACATAGTAATTAGTCAGACACCAAGAAATTTGAGTAAATATTGATATTCATGAGATAAGTAAGAGATTTTATAAGCACTGATGTTTGCGGTCCTCATTAGCCAGTTCAGAAAGAAATATGTATCAATCAGCTGTAATGTCTTCAGTAGTTTGTCCATTTACATATATAGCATGTTTAAATAAGCTATTTAAGCCTTATATTGAGATGGTATTACTCCCACACATAGACATATGCTAATATATGTAAAACTGTAAAAAATGATATAATAGGTATAAATGATATAGTTTAAAAATGTAGGAATGTGCAATGTATATTTTAATGTTAGAACACATATAGCATACCATAGCAGTTGTGAGTATTCTCATGAGGCTTAGGAATTTACCAGTTTTGATAAATTCCTAACAGGACAAAGAACCCCAAGTACCAGTAGCAAAGTTAACTGTAAATATTTTGAACCCTAACAAAGAAGTATTTTTCAGAGCCAGTTCTTCCTTAGACTCAGGCAATGAACCACAAGTGAGCTTAGTATTTAACACATCAGTATACTCTACCAGCATTACAACCAAGCAAGGTATTGTGCAATTAATCTAAATAGTACAAGTGCTTCTGTCAATTAAAGAACTATCAACAAACTTAAAGGTACTTATAGTTGGGATTGTGCATGCCCTGATCTAGAGCAAAGTGCACTGACTAAGGCTAGCCAAGGCAATAACATTTCTTATCCACACTCCCATCCCCACCTCAGCTGCACAATAGCCGAAGAGATCTTCCAGAGATACAAGAAATCTTCATATCAGGTCATTGTCACTATAATAGTTTGAGGATTGTTATAATATATCCAAGAAAGGGTAGTTCCAAGTAGTTCAATAGCCGAAGAGATCTTCCACCAGAGATACAAGAAATCTTCATATCAGGTCATCGTCACTATAATAGTCTGAGGACTGTTATAATATATCCAAGAAAGGATAGTTCCAAGTAGTTCAATAGCCGAAGAGATCTTCCACCAGAGATACAAGAAATCTTCATATCAGGTCATCGTCACTATAATAATCTGAGGACTGTTATAATATGTCCAAGAAAGGGTAGATCTTCCACCAGAAATACAAGAAATCTTCAAATCAGGTCATCGTCATTATAGTAGTCTGAGGACTGTTATAATATATCCAAGAAACGGTAGTTCTGAATGGCAATGTAACAAGATTCATGGAGAAAAGATTTATGGAAGGACTGAATGAAATTGGAATTAAGCATTACATTTCTTCAAATTATCAGCCAAAATCTAACCAAGTAGAGAGGAAGATCAAGGAAATATCAAGTTATCTAACATTAGTCTGTTATCAAGTGCACAGTACTTAAATTTAGTTCAGAACCAACTTCGTGAATCTGTCAGAGATTTGACAGCATGCAATGCAGTGGGACACCATACAGGTAGGATATCCAAAACAATGTCCAAAAACTTTCCATAAGAATGTTTTCATTGTTCTAAAAAACTTTTTGTGGGGAAAAAAGTTTCAATGATCAGGTAAAACAGAAATGTGTAAATAAGGAAAAATAGGCATAATGCAATAAGAAGGGAAAAAATGCAAAATTAACGTAGAAGTTCCAATGCGTAAGGACTATGATACAATGAAGCACAAAATTAATATAATTTTGAGCTGAACATATACTCAATGCTCCATTTATTGTTAGTATTTACCTAGAACGTGTTTCGTTAGGATCTTCCTAACATCATCAGCTATTATCGACTAATGGACGTTTGTTAGGAAGATCCTAACGAAATGCGTTCTAGGTAAATACTAGCAATAAATGGAGCATTGAGTATTACTTCGACTCCAAATTATATTAACATAGCAGATTTAATATTAGTCAGAACTAAACAACTAAAAAACTATGTCTAACAGTCATGTTGACATAGTTGAAACAGTTACTTTAGGTTCAATTTTATTTAAAATTAATTTTTGATTGTATATAAAATGAGGTTTAAGATAACAAGCGAAAGTGTGAAAGTAATCTGATAATTAGAAGAAAAGATAATTGAATATTAATCATGATTTTAATAATAACAAAGTTAATTTAAATTTAGGATAAATATTATTTTGAGCGTTAAATATTGTAGAAAAGAGACCTTTGCAAGAAAAATTATGAAAATATTATTGAATATTACAATGCACATAATTATAATTGGTTGAGACGTGGACCAATAGTAAAATGTTGACTTGCCATAGCAAAGGCGGGATCAGTAAATCGAGATTGGCTAAAGATATCTTTCTTCTATGTTTAACCGTCATAAAGAACAAACGTTAATGTGAAGGTCCATAAGTTCTGCAGAAACCTATGCAGTGCATATAACATAGTGAAAGCTATTCCAGTGGTATTTTTAATATTATATAATATCAAAGTTCACTAAATTTTATTATTTGTTAAGTGTTTAAGAGAGTTGTTTCAAATGGTTTAACTAAATTAAAAATATAACTTGGAAAAGAAAGTAGGTATTGAAAAATTATTTCTTCTTCACACAAGTCCACCATCACTTCATCTGTGAACACAGCCTGAAATTGGATCATCATCATCATCATCATCATCATCATCATCATCATCATCATCATCATCATCATCATCATCATCATCATCATCATCATCATCATCATCATCATCATCATCATCATCATCATCATCATCATCATCATCATCATCATCATCATCATCATCATCATCATCATCATCATCATCATCATCATCATCATCATCATCATCATCATCATCATCATCATCATCATCATCATCATCATCATCATCATCATCATCATCATCATCATCATCATCATCATCATCATCATCATCATCATCATCATCATCATCATCATCATCATCATCATCATCATCATCATCATCATCATCATCATCATCCTATTTGTTAAATCCTGTCGCATGGTAGTTCAATGGTAAAGCAGCTGCATGTAGAGTGAAAGATCTGTGGTTCAAATCCCAGCTATGGCATTGAAATCTTCAAATGCTACCTATACTTGCTTTCTATGTGTTAGATAAATCTTCTACTGCTGATTTTGTCTATAACTTGGAAAACTAAATGTTAGGGACTTCAGTACTTACAAATTGCAAGTTGCCAATGTGGTAAGTGCCATTTCCTAATTGTTCTGTTGGGAAGATTGAATCAGTTGAAGAATGAAATGTCATGCTTGCATAGTAGCTCAGTGGTAGAGGTTCCCTGGATAGAGCAGAAGATACGTGGTTCAAATAATGGCTATGGCACTAAATTTTTCGTTTCTAATTCTAACCTTCAAAAGGACAATAAAGTTTATTGCAAATTGCCTCTCAAATATTATGAGTCCTTGGTAGTTACTGAACTAGGGACAATATATATGAGTTATGTAAACCAACATCATGAAAGACATTTGCAAATTTTTACACAGGGATGCTTAAAATCCATATAATCAAGAGCACGAAATGGAAGAAAATAAAAAAGAAAATTATCATAGTTGAAGGTTAATGAAATGTAGCCTATAAAAACAATGAATCACAGTAATATAAAAGAATGACAAATTTAAATATTTAAGGTAGTATAAACAATGTATAACAGAAATATATATGTAAGTGATGAAGGGCAAAAAAAGACTGACTACAAATAGCCTTTTCAATTAATTTTGATATCATTGCTACTAAATTCCTGCAATCATACAAAAGAAATATATATATATGCTTATAATGTTAATGTATTGTCAAAAACAGTAATGTTTGTTCTCATGAATAAGTTATATAAAGAGCAGTTTTAAGGTAGGAAGCAACAATACTTTCCCAACAGCTATGTGTGTATTAAGCATTAAATAAACTGCATTATATTCATAGTTTTAAACATAAAATAAATACTAATGATATCCTTTTTAGTTATTTGATGGAAATTAATCATTTCTCCACACTAGCCCTATATAGGCTAAGATATTTGATGGATAGAGTCAACATGAAAAATTCAATGCCATGGCGAGGATTTGAACCATGGATCTCCTGGTGTCCGTCCAGTCGCTCTTAACCTTTGAGCTACCATGGCCAACGTCTGTCCTGACATTAAATTCTCCAGTTGACTAGTATACTTCCCCGGTAGACCACTAGGACTGGACGGAAACCAGGAGATCCGTGGTTCAAATCGGGGCCATGGCATTGAATTTTTCATGTTGACTCTATCCATCAAATATCTTAGCCTATATATGGCTAGTGTGGAGAAATTATTAATTTCCATCAATTAACTAAAATAATAGGAGTTAAATGATGAAGCCTGGGACTTAAGTACTTACAATAGTAAGTCGCCACAATCGATGTATCTCGGATGCGAGAGCCCCTAGTGGTCTACTGGGGAAATATACGAATCAACTGGAGAATTTAATGTCAGGACGGACGTTGGCCATGGTAGCTCAAAGGTTAAGAGCGACTGGACGGAAACCAGAAGATCCGTGGTTCAAATCCTCGCCATGGCATTGAATTTTTCATTTGACTCTATCCAGCTAATGATATGCATTTGTGTCACAATAATACTGTATTATCATGTATTAAATTGGGCTCTGTATTCTAATCATTAAATTAATTATAGATTATTAAAGACAAAGTAATTATTAATTAATTGCTTCATTTACAAGTAAATAAAACTGGTGTGTTCATTAGTAACATAGCATAAGCTTTAACATTGACTCATTTATGAAATGACATCTAACACTATATGATTTCTGGAGGAATTTAAATTTGTATGTTAACAAAACATGAGGTAATATTTTAGTAATATAATTGTCACTCTAAAGTTTTTGCCACATGAAAAAGTTTTACAATAAAGGTTAATAGTGAATTTGGAGTATCCAGAAGAGTAAAAGCTTTTAATAGTTATATATGCCCCTATAATACACTTTTCTTGTTGTTGCTTGCTGTTGAAAGCAAAGAATTATAGAATTAGTGGTCTTGTTGTTAAATTATACCATTTTACGTAAGTCCAATAAATCTGTCAGCCATTGAAAGGTAGAACAGAAACTAAAAAATTCAATGGCACAAGCCAGATTGATTCTCCTTATAAATGAAAAACTTTAAGTTTGTATTTGAGTATTTTCAATGTCTGGTTGTATGATTGATTCAGGACAAGACTGGCAACAGGCTCGTCTCTCATTTCTGGTTATCTGAATTGAAAGAAAATGCTCTTAAAGTTGATTATATGTAATATAAACATAAATACCTTTTCTTGAATTGAAGCCACATTATATCCAACCAGTGAACAGTTTTGTCTTTGTGCAAACAGGTTTTCTTTTATAACTTGTATTTGCATTTCTATAAAGACATGCACTCTGCTGCTCAAACATTTCTAAGGGTAGAATGTATAATTTAAAGAAAAGGATAGGAAAGAGAACATAAAGAAGCAAAATCTCATTAAAGTTTAATGTAATTACCTATTTATATAACAATATGGTCATAAAATGTTGAAAATGATATTACAATAATGACAGTACTGTTCAAAGTGTGATAAAGTTACTTGAAGTATTTTAAGCTTTATTTTCATTGAAAAAGTGTCCTTTCACTGAAAACACTTTCCTCGCACCTCTGGGTATTATCTGTATAAGTTTTTTAATGTAAGATGCCGGAATGTCATTCCAAGCAGCTTGTAAAGCATTCCAAGGTGCATTTGGAAAGTGGGTAAGTTCCGTGTTTGTTTGGAGGAATTTAGTAGTGACGTCAAAATTAATCGTAAAACCTGTTTGTAGTTGATTTATTGACACTCATCACTTACTTTTTTATATAATCGAGAAACTAGTTTCATAGCCACTGCCTCCATTATCAGCCTCTCTCCAACTAGCAAGTTTTCTTTACCTGATTAGCCAATTCGTCTAGAAGTAGCTGAATGGGATTAAGATCTGGAGACTGAGATAGCCACTCCATAATTTTCAATTCTCCTGCCCTCTGCTGATTCTCCAGATATTTCCTGCACATTTTTGAAGTATGTTTGGGGTCATTATCCTGCTCAAATATGAAGCCACTGCCTATTAGATTTTGCATGATCGGACTGCATATTTCATTAAAATGTTGTGATAGCCATTTTGGTCAAGTATTCCCTTAATATTGTGCAGAGCGCCTAACCCACTGAATGCAAAACAGCCCCATACCATTACAGATTTCGAGGATGAGACCACCAAGGCGAAGAGGACCAAATGGAGCAGGGGAGGCCACAAAGCCAATGTATGGGACCCAGGACCAGGAAAAAGGAACAGGTGCAGTGATGGGTGTGCAGTGGATGAGAATAGCAAGAGAAAGAGTGAAGTGGAAAGAAATGTGGGATAGAATAAAAATATAGTGATCGATAATGAAGAGGAAAAGAGTGGAACAAAAATTGTGTAGTGTCATGATATCAAATTAAGGGAAAGTAGGCACAGACACAAAGAGACTAGCTTACTCTGTGAGAATGTGGTAGGAGACCTTAGCCAAAAAGGGATTCTATGGGCTTGTTTATTTATTTAATGTTATTCAAATACATTTATTTTCTTTTTCTAGTAATCTTGCATATATAATAAAATCTTTCTTTAGTTTATGTCTTTCCATTTTTATTACTTTTGCTGCATTAAACATATTTTCATTATTATATCCAATACTCATTTCTGCTCTTCTTGCATTCTCATCTTCATCAACTTTCTCTCTATCATCAGGTAAGCCCGCCTCGGTGGTAGCATGTCTGCCTCACGTTGAACAGGTCCCGAGTTTAAATCTTGGTCAGGGTGAGTTACCTGGATAAGGTTTTTTTCTGGGGTTTTCCCTTATCCTTCAAGACGAATATCAGCTAACACTAAGCTCCATGGACCCTGGACTCATTTAAGCATCATTTCACCCATTTCATTCATCGTCCGATATAACGTTGGAGGACGTAAATTAAAAAAAAAAAATCAGGTGATAATGTCTCAAGTAACAATGAGTTTCATTCTTGCCATCTGTTGATTATTTTTCATCTCCTCAATCCATAGTGGTAATTAATACTGGTGTTTTAATTCGTTTCTCTTTTCTGATAAGTTACACACAATTTGAATTAAATATCTTGCACAAATGACAAAGATACAAGGCTTTCCTTGTATTTTCAATTAGACTCTACATATATTTCTCTAGTTTTGCACTATTTTTACAAATTTTTACACTTACGGTACATTGTATATATTCTGGTACTTTCCTGATTAATGATCATTCATGTAATCAGTCGGTTTATTGTCACTCGTTATTACCTTTTTTATATTATTGAGGGGATAGTTTCAAAGGCCATTGCCTCAATTTTCGACCTCTCTCCAACTAGCATCTGTTGTTGTCTGCTCTCCTCTCTCTCATAGTTCCACCACCAGAGAAAGGAGAGCAGACAACAGAAGCTAGTTGGAGAGAGGTTGAAAATGGTGGCAATGGCCTTTGAAACTAGTCTCTCAATAATATATAAAAAGTAAGTGACAAGTGTCAATAAACTGATTACAAATAGTTTTTATGATTAATTTTGACGTCACTGTTACTAAATTCTTCCAAATACACATAATCATTCATGTAGTTTATTTGGCCAAAACTTTTCATAATTTTTTTTTTTTTATTTCAGCTGAGGATTCATTTTATTCAAGATATTTCTAATTGCTAATGTTGAGGTTTTTGCATCTTCATCTATTGAGTATCCTTGATAATTCAAATTTATAATATTAAAATCTTCACTCATTTTTTTGTCAATTTGTTTGCTTCACATTAGATAATGAATTTCCTTTGCTTTCTCATTCATATTGTTATAATTTATTATAATGAATAGCTAAAATATAAATATTATGATCAGTTGTGTTCCAACTTAGTCAACTTCGCAATTACTGTCCTCCTTCTTTGTCGTCGTTGACAATAAAGCAATACATACGTTCATGGTAGCTCCTGTACTGTTTTGAAAAATAGTGGGTTTATTATTTTGAATAAGTTTAACAAGTCCTAACTAGACTATCAATTTCTCCAATGCTTCACCCTCATCATCCATATTCTTAGTAAACCAAAATTTGTATTTTGCATTACAGTAGGCTAAATCTATTATATCCATAACTTTATATTTCTTATGGATTTATTTTAGTTTTGGTAGGAATGATTCTAGACTAAACTATACTGTGATTAGTCATTGATTTTGTTAATTAGTACTATTTAGTATTAATTGTATTGTTAATTATTATATTAATTAATAATTAGATTTTATACATTTCTCAACATTTTATGTGTGTGCTTAAAAGTTGTAAACTTGGATTAATGATCACTATGGCAACCATTACATTATTACCTACAAGAATTAGTGTATTGCAAGAGACATGTGTAGAAAGTGACCATTTATTCTATTGGTCAATGCAAATCAAATAAGGCCAATATCTGTCCATTCATTTAAGTAATTTTTATACTTATTAATTAAATTTAAAGGGAATCAATTAATGACACTAAACAACACTTACTTTTAAATTTTTCCGGAACATGTTTCAGAGACTTTGCCTCTATCCTCAGCCGGCCATCGACAAGTTCTCATTGGTGTAGTTGACGATATTTTGTCATAGGTCTCCTCTGGTGTCGGTTCAAGGAACTTGCTGAACAAATCTTTCTGTGGGATGTCGAAATTGAATGTTGCTATTTTCTGAAATGAAGATTTGTTCCCACGTGGATAGTTCTTGTTTTCCTGATGTATGTTTTAGTAGTTTTGGTTCTGGATTTATATTGTGGTCTTTTTCCCAAAAATGTGTGGCAACTGCTGATTTTTCTAATTGTTTATATTTTATGTTTCTAAAGTGTTCCTTTGCTCTTGTTTCTAAATTTATTTTGGTTTTTCCAATATAAATTTGACTACAGTCACTGCATTCAATTTGATATATACCAGATTTTTTGTTTGATGGAATGCCATCTTTGATGTTTGAGCAAATTAGGTTTTTAAGGAGAAATGGTTGACTGGTGCTAGTTGAATGTTTTGTTTTTTGAAGACTTTTTTGAATTTATCATAGGCCCATGGATGGTAAGTGAATTTTTTGAAAATCATATTAGTTTCTGTAACTGAGAGGGTTGTGGTTTCCTTTATTAGCTTCTTCTTTTTTGCTAAGTTTACTTTTATGTCTACTAATGATTTGGGAAAGTTATATTTTTGTGCTATTTCAATTATTTTGTTGTATTCTGTTTTGTATTCTTCTGCTGTGAGAGGGATGTTTACCAGTCTGTGTGCTAAACTATTGAAGATTACCTGTTTGTGGGATCTTGGGTTGTAGCCATTAGCTTTTATGTAGTTGTCTGTCTGTGTTGGTTTTCTGTAAATGCCAAAGTTTAGTCTGTTTTTATTCCTCATTATTTTTAGATTAAAAAATGGTAAATACTCATCCTTTTCTATTTCTACAGTGAACTTGATGCTTTTTTCTTAAATATTTAAAAGTTTTAGTGCATCACTGATGTGATTTTTTGGTACTTTTGCAAAGATGTCATCTACATATCGTTGCAACGATAGGAATTTTAATTTTAATACGTTCTGCTACTACCTTTGTTTTTGTAAAACTCAAACACACTGCTATTCCTTTCTTGGAAGTGTTGAAAACAGTGTTGTTATGGTAAATTAAATTTAAAGGGAGTCGATTAATGACACTAAACAACACTTACTTTTAAATTTTTCCGGAACATGTTTCAGAGACTTTGCCTCTATCCTCAACCGGGCATCGATTTAAATTGAAAAACCGTGCTACTCAACCTGGAAAAAATAGCTTTGTTATTGTTAACTTCAGACATCATGTTTCTATTAAAGCTTGTAGATATGGGATTGCTTTTGCATTTGTTACTTATTATTTTTCATTGCTGCTTGCCAGATATGTTTTATGAGTGCTTTTTGTGGAATTTAATTGTCTTACTACGCAGCTTACCACATTATCTACTGTGTTAGAGTTATGTTATTTATATGTGTTTGTTTTCTATTCTATTGGTTTTGGTGAATAGAGTTGGTATTTATTATCACTATGTCTAATATATACGCAAAACATGAAGCTATTAACAGTGAAGCAAACAAATATATACAAATATAACAATTTGTAACCTAAAACGTCACTTATCTTATAAGAAATGATGATACTTTTCTTATAAATTGTCTGAAATCGTGATTTCATGTAAACCTTTTACACATCCTCAGCCGGAAACAACACAGCTGTCGTCAGTGTTACAAACACTAGATGTTAATATGTTCTTGTTAGTACCACCAAAATCTGAAAATAAAACAAATTGAAAAACAGAATCGACTGCTAGTATTTCAAAATTCACTAAGCAATGTTTGTTTTTGAAAATAAATATATTTTCCCAAATCATTAAATTTATCAAGCCATTTAATTGTTTTAATAATTTAACTTCTGGATTTATTTCATCATTAAATGACCAAAAGTGATCTGCTACAGTTGATTTATCAGTCTGTTTATACTTAATGTTACGAAAATGCTCTTTCATTCTGGTTTCTAAATTACGTTTTGTCTTTCCAATATAAATTTTATTACAATCGAAAGAATCAGACTGTTAAATATCAGATTTTTTACTATTAGGAATTTTATATTTTCTTAGAGAAATGCAATACATTTTTAATACTATGTTTATTTTGAAGATCTAAAGTTATACCAAACTCTATAAAAATTGTTTGAAAATGTTTAGTAACCAAGGATGGTAATTACATATTTTAAAATTATAAAAAATAAATAAATTAAACCCAGTTATTTAAATAATAAAGATAATGTTGTTCATTTATCAAATTGTAACTTTAATGAGAAAGAGTTAAATTTTTTAAATCAAGGTTTAAAGACGTGTTTAGATTTTTAAAAAATATAGATGAGTACATTGAAGATATAGAAATTGCTAGTCAAGATTTAAGTGAAAATAATAAATCACTGATTAAATTTATATGTAGCAAAATATTACAAAATTTAGATAAATACCAACCTAAGAGAAGTAATAATAATAATATACATATTATTAAATCAAACAGATGTAATTTTCACTAAAGTGGATAAAGGCAATAGAATTGTAATTTTGGATAAATCCGATTATATTAATAGAGTAAAACATTTACTTCAAGGTGAAGATTTCATAAAAATTAATTAAGACCCTTTAAAATCTTGTATTTCAAATTTTAATAAAATGCTTAATGAGGTGAAAATTATATCAAATAAACAAAAACATTTTGTAAAAATTAGTAACCTTATTTTACTTAAGAGTTTATGCTCTTCCTAAAAGTCATAAATCTGGAAATAAAGTGATACCTATTGTAAATTGTATAAATTCACCAAATTATAATTTATCTAAATGGTTGCATAAAATATTTACTAATTTTTATAAATTTAAGGGTTTAAGTATTAAAAATTCTTTTGGTGTTAGTTAAAAAGATTGATAATGTTATAATATCTAAAACTGATAAGCTTGTTTCTTTTGATGTAAGTGCATTATTTCCTAGTATTCCTAGAGAAAAGGTTTTAATTTATTTTAAAAAATTGGTTGAATTCAATAAATTTACATTAGGGCTTAATAGTTGATTTTGTTAAACTTGCTGAATTTTGTTTACATCAATATTTTTTCACTTTTAATGGTGAAATTTTTCAACAAACTTCTGGCTCAGCAATGGGTAATCCTCTTTCACCTTTTCTTGCTGATCTTTTTATGAGTTTTTTTTTTTCGAAATGCAGGTCACTAAAGCTTTTCCTTTAATTTTTAGTTTGGTATAGATATATTGATGACATTTTTGCAATTGTTCTTGATAATCTCATAAATGATACTTTAAAATTACTACATTTGCAAGATAATGCTATGAAATTTACATGAGAGACTAAATTAATCGATTTTTCCTTTTCTAGATCTAAAGATAATAAGAAATAATAATAAATTAAACTTTGGTAGTTATAGGAAGTCTAATCATATTGATAATTACATAAAAAGTAAAAGTTTTAGCCCTTTTTCACATACATTTGCTGTTTTCAATTGTTTGATTTATAGATTAATAAATATACCCCTGAACAAAAATGAATTTAATGAGGAATATAAACATATAATTAATAATGCTTTAATTAATGGTTTTACTAAAGACTTTATAGCTAAAAAAATTAAAAATTCAAATATAAAAAACTGTTAATGATATTTCTACCCTTAAAAATGAACGACGATTATAATTTTAAAAAATTTACTTACCATCCTTGAGTTAATAAACTTTTTCAATTTTTGTTTTTTAAGAGTTTGGTATAACTTAGGTTCCTCAAAATAAATATACTATTAAAAATGTATTGCATTTCTCTAAAGAAGATAACATTCCTAATAATAAAAAATCTGGTAATTATCAGTTTAATTGTTTCGATTGTAATAAACTATATATTGGAAAGACAAATCGTAATTTAGAAACTAGAATGAAAGAGCATTTTCGTAACATTAAGTGAAAACAAACTGATAAATCGGCCATAGCAGATCATTGTTGGTCATTTAACCATGAAATAAATCCAGACGTTAAATGATTTAAATGGTCCGAGTTGTCATATAATGAGTAGAATTTCGATTTATGGATGGAATAATGTGTTTTGTTGAGATTAATTTACTGAAGATTAGATTAAGATAATGAAGTGGATGTAAAGTATAATTAAATTTATCGCATTATCATAAATTTTAAAACTACAGCACTGTGATAGGAGTTTATAACCCAGGAGAGGGAATGATAGTTACTTACAACAAGGTGCACCAAATGCGTTTTAATCTACGAAATGCTCTATATATGGTGGAACTGGTATAAGACAGAAAGAAACTCGTAGGTATTGGATTTCGCTTAGCTCGAAGTTAACAGAAATACGTGTGGGGAATGTACACCGAGTTATCTAACAGTCAGAAAGCACCATCGGTTTTCATTTTTTGTTACCACAGATGATAATAATTATTTCTGCGTTTTCATAGTAACAAGTTAACAAAACCGCCGATTGAATTTGAGAATCATTTCCATGTGAACACATTAGTATAGTCTGGTAACATTCCAGACTCTTCGATGGCCATATGGGCTTTTCCTAAAGGGGGGGGGGGGGAGCAGAAACCGCTATATAATTGCTAACGTGCTTAATTCTGAACAAAAGTTACAAAAAATACCTATCTGGCAGAATCAACGCGCTTGCGTTGCGCATACGAAGTATGAGAAAGGATAAAAAACCACACACATATAAAAATAACATGAAAAATGTTACAAGCTTTCCGCAGGAAAATATTCAAATCTCCTACTAGAATAACGCTGTCGCATTGTTTCCCAGCGCAGAGGCTTATGGGAAAATCCTTGTTTTCTTTTCTGCTCCCGATGCTCAGTTGTTCTACAGCTGTGGCGGAATGAGGCGCAAAGGCGAATTAAATATGATCATATTATCATCTTTTGGCAGCCACATTTTATATCCGTACCCATGGAATATCCTGCATATCACTGATTCGTTAAAGATATTTAAAACTGAGCTAATATATCGTTATTTACGCCAGAAACAATGCACGTATTAATGCCATTATATGAGCTATAATTAAATTTGCTAAAAAGTAAGTTATTTATCTCGATACTTTTCTAACATTTTATGTTTCTATTTGCTACGAAGCAATTGTCACCTGAAGTTTGAGAAGATTCAGTACATCACTTCTAATGCCAACTTCAGTCTCGAGCTTTGAAGAATGTGCTCCACTGTAATAGAGCTATTTATCTATTATTTACCTCAGAGGATGCGTAGAAGAGTGAGAATTGCCATCAACAGTTAGGTTAGCTGTTACATTTAATGCAGAGCAATGATCATTTGTTTGAAGTAATTTGCTAACTAAGCTGCTTATAAATATGTTCAAGTCCAAATTATAACTAATCATATCTGCTAAGTGCTGACGTATGCACAATTTATGTTTTCAAAGTAACTGCTTCCATAACAATAATAATTCAAAGTCTAAATATATATAAATCACAGAAATACTAAGGGAAGAATTCATTCACATCGACTGTGAAATCTATTCAACTCGAGCGAGATATCTTAAGTGTTAATGACTTCTGAAAATCGATCATAGTAAACATTTCTGTAGAACTATAAAAAAGCACGACGGGAAGGACGTAAATTTTAGAAACATGCTCTCTTTTAAGTCCCGCCTACGAAGTATTACTCCTTTACCGAGATACCTAAATATGTATTGCCAACAATTAAATGGCTAATTTGTACTTGAAAGTCGACTGTATGAAAGTGTCATTCTACTTTTCAGAAATCTATCCTTCGGGCCTTGGGAACAGCTTGACTGTTTAACATGATTGATTATTGGATGGCTTTCTCTACAGTCCTTATGCTAGCCTTTCTTAATATTAATTTTACTCATGGCAAGGTTTTAGATTGCTTAGCTAATGACTCTAAACCATCCTTGTGGCATTATGCACTGATTTTAATTTATGGCAATCACTTACAGAAGTAAGTTCTCATTTTTATAAAGTTATTGAACTAATCCGTCTAAAATTTCAATATAAGATTTATATTCACGGTTCCGATTTTAAAACAGAAGAGCATGTAGAAATAATCATTTCTTGCACACTAGCCGTGTGCAGCCTAAGGTTTAACTGAGTAGAGCCAGACTGAAAAATTCAATGCTATAGTCAGGATTTGAACCACGGATCTCCCGCTCTCCATGCAGTTGTTCTAAACCACTGAGCTACTATGGCTAACATGCCGAAATTACATTAAATTCTCCAACTGACTAATATGTTTTCCGGTAGACCACTAGGGGTTCTCATATGCTATGAGACAAGAACTTTTTTGGCGGCTTACAATGCTGTAGGTACTTAAGCTCCAGGCTTAATAGTTAAACCACTATGCTGTTCAGGTAAATTGACGGAAATAATAATTTCTTCCACACTGGTCATGTGTAGGCTAAAGTTTGAATGAGTAGAACCAGACTGAAAAATTCAATGCCATAGGCGGGATTTGAACCACGGATTTCCCGCTCTCCGTGCGGTTGTTCTAACCCACTGAGGTACTATGGCCAAAGTGCCGACATGACATTAAATTCTACAACTGACTCCTATGTCCGTGTTCGACAGTCTAGAGCTCGAAGGCCATGTCCTACACGCTACCCTGTTCAAAACTATATCTTTTTATACTGATAGATATTTAAAATATTGCTAGTGAATTAATTTAAATTACATTTATTAAAATCCATAAGGTCGACAATAATCGCATAAACGTATTGCGAAGTGTCAGCTAAATTGAAAACCAAGCTTAGAGATTCCGTACATAGAGATTACGAACCATTCATAAACAAAGATATAATGTGACCAGAAACGCGCTAGACTAGCCAGACTAGCAAGAAGTGTATCGTTTCCTCTCATCGAATTTAACAAACACCTTGGTCTATTCAAAGTACATATTTCTTTTACCTCGTCATGTCAAATGTTTACGTTTCAGTTATGAGTAATTTCAAATATACGTTCACACATATGCTAGCCAATAATGATATTCATTATAGTGCTTACGTCGCAATGCATTGTAATGTGATGCAGTTTTTACGGTTATGTTAAATACACTAAGCTCTCTCCTTCCTCGTGAATCAGTTATTGCAAAACTGAATTTTTGTCTTAGGGCGAATAGTATTTATTAGAGATTGATTAGTTTGGCGCTCGTCACACACCACATAGGGGGAGTGCAATACGACAACAACGCAAGACTCCGATTAGTGCTCAAGGACAAACATCATCCCATTTGAAACATATAATAGTAGACAAGCTAAAACGTGCCGAGCGGACATCGATTTGTTTACAGCAGGCAACAAGCCAGTGCAAGCAACCCCTGCTCTGAGCACAGAAGTACATGCGCTGCATTACACCGGAAATGGTGGTGCCATTGCCATCCTCTAACAACCATATATTTCAGAACGTATAAGGTTTAGAAAAGTGAAGCCAAGTGTGTTATCACTAATTGTAGCTCTAGCTTTCGTTTTGCTAGAATAAGCATACGTGTTCCATTTAAAAAATGCAAGTTGATGTTGGAAGTGTTATTTGTTTATTTGTATGGATTGTGCATACCTTCTCATTGTGTGAGCCCCTGACATATGCACATTACTGGCAAATTGGAATTTTCATACTTTGTTTCATTTCGTACATATTTGAGGTCGCAGAGTTAGGTGGCACGCCCTGTATATCTTGAAAATTAATATCTGGGTCACTGGGATTTAGCTTATTCTTTTAAACTGCAGATGATTCTTTGATTCAATCGTTATTTGTAAGTATAAAAGTTATCAATTCAGCAATAAGAGAGAAGAGTATACATGGAATTGAGTATACAAGACAGAACCCGTGTATTGTATCTGCACCAAAGGCTTTAGTGACGCCATGTTCCATTGTACGAACACTTTCTGTTCGATAAGAATGTCTAAAATGATAATAAGAAATTGTTTACCCTGGGATATTTAAGTACTTATCTACTGTAATGTCAAAACATAGTCTACAAAGGAAGCAACAGAACTTATTCTTCTTGTGTTTTGGATGGATACCTTTGATAAGCTAAAGTTTTGTGGATAGGTTCATTAACCCCTTGACGTAAAAGCCCGAGTAAACTCGTGCTTATAATTTTTCAAGAATAGTAAAACCCGAGTATACTCGGGTGACCAGCTTTGCAACTCTAAATTAGTTTAAAACCCGATTTCTATCGCTATCTTGCAGTTCCTTAAAACTTCCGTTAGATTTCGTGCTGAACTCACTCCTTTGACAGTTGTAAGTGTGCCAACAGATGTCTCTGATTCAGGCACTTGTTTCCTTCCGCATATTTTACAATGTTAGATTTCTTTTGTTTGTACCAGCTGTGTGTACCCACGTAGTGTGCGTTTCTGTGTGTTTTATAGAAATAGAGAGTGATAAAGAATATAATATTGAATTTAGTGGAGCAGAAATTTCTAAAGAAAGTTACGAAGGCACTTCAGAAGAAGAAAGTGACTTTTCTAATTCATCGGAAGGTGATATTGTAGCTGAGCAAATCATTGCAGAACATCACAGGGAGAAATGTTCTCCAAAAGAAGTGGGCTGGCAATCAGCGAAAGCAAGTTCTTTGTGACTTGTTGCCGACATTTTCCATCATAATCCCACCCAATGAAAAAAGAAAAATCCAACATGAATATGTAGAATGTGCAGCAGTGTGTGTGATGCTAGGTGCAAGAAGATACGAAGGGAATTTAGATATATGTGCACTGACTAGCGTATCCTTGTATGTTGATCCTTGCTTAAGAGTTTTTCATACAGCAACAAACACATAAACAAAATAAATAATAAAAGATGATTTAAAACATAGGTTAATAACTCATTTTTGTTGTTTTATGTTGCAGCACCCGATATAAACTTGTTTATATGTACTAGTTTATAAAAGAAGGCATACTATGCATTTAAAGAGCATACTCGGGATTTTAATCTGGAGACTATTCAGACACAAACATTTTTATAGATATTGTCGTAAAAGCTGGTTTTATTGTTGTGATCAGTATTGTATCTTAATGAATATTCTATGGTGACAACAAAAAATTGGTAAACCAAGGAACACGCTTTTGAAAATATCACACAAAACTAAGAATGGCTTAAATTATTGGTTGCTGTACCTATTCACAAAGTAAAACCTAGAAAACACACATTTTAAGCTCACAGAAGGCTCATTCCTCCTATAAATCCGTGCCTTAATGATAACCATAAAAACAAAGTTTTATTGTTATTGTGAGCGTAACGATGTTATCGTCAGTGCACTGAAACTGCGACACATAGCCGTTACACAAAAATAGCTGTTTGTGATATACTAGTGTTTGTAAATTTTCAAATAAAAATAAGGTGCAGATTCTCCTCATCTCTCCCCTTCATTCCCCTGACTCTTAACTGTTGGAGAAGCCAGGCAGATAATTTTTCTGTGCCTGTAATATTACCTAGTACAGATATGTATGCGAAATGGCTGATATATCGTAGTTCAGCTTTGATGCCGAGCTCTTCATCTTTATGTGTATATATCTCCTCCCCATGTGCCGAGTTGTGTAAATGCAGGAACATGCGCCCAGCGAGAGAAAAACGCGGGACACATACAAGCTGAAAAAGCTTCGCACCTTTAGAATGCAGATCCTTTGTGGGATACATGAGAGTACGGCATTCATGGGCGCTTCTTGCTATAGAATGTGAGACTTGTGTAATTCAAGCAGAAACACTCACTCTCGGATGTTGAAAAGCTTCACACTGCACTTAGTCAGCTAGTAGGTCATCTTTGGCTTTCATGGCAGAAGGTCACACAGCCTTTCAGTGCATACTGCTGCTTTTATCTAAAAGATTTCTCGCTTGTGAAAACGTTCTGTGTATTTTTCCTCTCCGGAGAATATTCGGGCTTGTAACGTTTACAGCTCTTGAGCAATAGTACAGGAAGTATTGACCAACTATAAGTTTAATGGAAGCTATCCTGATAACATGGTTCAAACTCAGGGGCCGCCGGTGAGGCATTGAATTGACGGTGCCATAAACAAATAAATAAAATAAATAATGAATAAAAAATAAATAATTAAATAAATAAGTGTTATTCAGTTGTTCTTCCGTTTAAAAACCATGAAAAAGAGTATCAGTATAATCAACTTATGTGTTTCAAATGGGAAGGGTTCTGGAGTCTAGCTAATGAGATGCCGTATCACCCTCAGCGTTGCCAGCTTGTTACCCCACTCCTTTTATATTTCCCTCTTTCTCGCACACTCATACAACGTGCAGGTCTGCTTGGCGCAGACATAGGGGTAAGTAAATTATATTTTGCAAACTTCTACAATGATGCAGTTGCCAAAATAAAATTGGAAAAGGCATTTTCGCAAATAAATACTATAACTATAATTATAGTTTATGAATTACCTATTTTTGTAATCCAATGTAACTGACAGTGTCTCATCCATATCGCTGTCAATGTCACTTCCGTTAAGAGACAATTCGTCATTGGAACTGTCTTCATCGTCTGAGTCTTGCAAATTTATGATTACGGGTTCCAAAATCATGTCACCTGCTATTTCTTTCTTAAGATCGTCTTCTTGAAGGTTTTATGCTTGCCTCACACAGTTTTCCCAGTCCTGTTGTGTTACCTTGTCAATTTCTTCGTGAACAAGTCGTTTAACGTCCGTCAGTTTAAAAACATTATTTCTGTTTGCAATCTCCCCTTTTATTTGAGCCCACACCAACTCAGTTGAATTATATTGGCAGTGGTAGGTAAGGTGGGAGGCGTATTACCTCTTGTCCCGTTTCAATTGCAGGTTGATCCAGCTGATACACTTTTTCCGAGCTTTTAAACGGAAGCATTCTTTGAAATAACTCATTTTTAGTTTCTGTTTAAAAAAAATGAAGAACGTGTACACCTTAAAAATAATACTTCTAGCCTGACTTCGCAATACCTGCCTTCTTAACTCGCCACTAAATTCACCGCAAGAAGCCATTGCACTATTTAACACTTACTCTACTGTTGTGTAAAGAACAACTGAATGGTATTGATCTGAACTCTCCAGAGTAAATAAACACTTCTTTTCGAGCATTCATTCATAAACATAAGCATACAGCATTCCACATGCTAACAGGAAATGAAGTGTTTGCTCTTTCTCGAATTTAACACCTTGACTTATTCACAGTAATTCTTTCATCCGTCATGTCAGTAGTTTAAATTTCAGTTCTGAGTAATTAAAAGTATATGTACACACACACACACACACACACACACACACACACACACACACACACACACACACACACACTAACCACTTTGATCTCTCTAGAGTAAATAGAGATTATGAATCATTCATAAACAAAGATATAATGTGACCAGACACACACAGGGCAGCAGGAAATTTATTGTTTCCTCTCGCTCGAACTGGTTAATTCAAAGTAATTCTTTTATCACGTCATGTCAAACATTTACGTTTCGGTTCTGAGTAATTACAAATATACGTACACGCATACACGCCAACCAATAATTACATTCATACAGTGCTTACGTCGCGATTTATTGTTACAATACAGGTAATAGTGGTATATTTATTTGTATTAGAAAAACTATTTGAGCTAAAAAATATGGAGTTTTCATAGTTATGTTAGATACATTACTCTCTACCTTCCACATGGATCAGTTTCGGAAAAAATCTGAATTTTAGTCTTAGCGCGAATGATATTTCATACAAATTGCTTAGGCTGGCGCTCCTCACACACCACTTAGCGGGAATGCAATACGACAACACCGCAGGACTCCGATTGGTTGCTCACCAAGTAGCGCTCAAGGACAGACACCTTCCCATTTGAAACAGATAATAGGTAATTCGTTCGCATCTTTACCACTGCTAATACAACGCAATTGAGGTAGTGTGGGCTTAATACGGGGAAGGGCGGTTACAAACGGAAATAACACTTTTGAGATGACTGAATTAAACGACTTATTCAAGAAGAAATTGACAAGGTAACACAACAAGATTGAAGATAGTATGACACGTGCAGAAACACTGAAAGATGATGCCTTTTGAAAAGAAATAATACGTATGAGATTTTGGAGCTTATCACCATTTCTAAGGCTCAGACGACGAAGACACTGGCAATGACAAATTGCATCTTCAAGTGACATTGACTGAGATTTGGAGAGCCCTGCCATTAGATTAGAAAAATAGATAATTAATACACCATAATTATATTCATAGCCCTTGAAACATATAAAATAATATGCGAATATTGTTCTTCCAATTTTTATTTTAATAACTGAATTTGTATGACTGTTAGAAGAATTTAGTTGGGTTCCAGTAAGCGCCAAGGTCACCTGCATAATCTAGGACAGCATGCGAAAGAGAGAGGAATATGAAAACAGTGGTGGTAACGAGGTGTCAACGCTGAGCACGCAAACGCATCTCATTCGCCGCAGACCGGAACTCTTTCCGTTTGAAAAACGTTATACTTCCGTAAGTCATTCGGTTACTGGAAAGTAGTGTGTACGAAGATCCTGGCCTCCTTCTACCCGGGAGTGATGGAATACTCCAGTGCTCTTTCCATAGGGTAAGTAATATCTGATTTCCTAAAAATTCCCCCATCGACAACAACGTCAAGACGGGATGAAAGTGGATACGGCACTTACGCGCATCAAACCCACAGGGAAGACTACCGGAAAACCTCGGTGGAGCCGCCTGGTGATCTACAACACCTTCTACTAGCTCTGCCGGCTAGTACCCGGGACTTATGAGGCAACTCTCTACCCCCTCCGGGCGGCTGTAGCCTGGCCGGAGGTAAAGTCTGTTTAGTTAACGCATGTGCAGTTTGGAGTCAAAGGAACACGAGGCTCCCGCCCACTAATGACCGTCATAAATCTATCTCCACACTTCAGAAATGGAACACTGTCGTTGAGGGCCAATAGCAATCCTGATGTTCTCGAAGTGACAGTCGCATGTCTACTCCACGTGGAGTCTCATTTGCCAAAGTTCCAACTTCCAGTTGTTATGTTACATTACGTGCAGAAATTCGTTGTGTGTCACGATGTGGAGACCGTGGGAGGGAAATGCAGTGGTAAATGCAAATCAAGTAGTAGATAATTTTCAGTCACGTGAAAATAATCAGTGATGACAATAGTGTGAATAACTGGGCCGAGTTATATTACCGGAAAAGCCTAAAAAAAAAAGTTATAATGGGAACTGTTTCTAAGAAAATTCAAGCGCTTGTTTTG
>CM060955.1:56767468-56937468 GCA_030765055.1 Mantis religiosa | reverse complement strand
TCAGACTGAGATATTCAATGCCATAGCTGGGATTTGAACCATGGATCTTCTGATCTCCGTCCAGGCGCTCTAACTCTTGAGCTACTATGGCCAACGCGCCAATATGACATTAAGCTCTCCAACTGACCAATTTATTGACCTAATAGTGGTTAACGATAAAGCTCGGGCCTTAAAGTACTTACACGCTGTAAGTCGCCATTAAGGTAGCTGTCTCATGTGTTATGAGAACTCCTAAGTAGTTTACCGGGAAAAACACGAGTCAGTTGGAGCATTTAAAGTCATTTCGGCACGTTGGCCATAGTAGCTCAAGGGTTAGAGCGGCTGGACGGCAACCAGAAGATCCGTGGTTCAAATCCCGGCTATGGCATTGAATTTTTCAGTCTGACTCCATCTTTCCAAAAAGAGTTTAGTTTACTATGGCAAAGTAAAACGAACGCTTCAAAAGTGATTCATTCATCTATATTACGTCGTGTTTTTGTTTACTTTCAAAGATAGTTAAAAATTAAAGTATTTAAAAATAAATTGAGAAATTCTATTATACTTTCGGTAAATCGTTTCCTTAAACTATTCGACCGTGGCCACATCTGAGATAGATCGTCTTCGTGTATCGGCTGTTGCAGCACCGGGGAACTTCAGAAATGATTTCATCACGAAAATTTCCACCCTGTAATTTGATATAATCTACGTGCAGAAGAAGAATTACATACATCATAAAATTTTTAAAATTAATTATATATGTAAACGATGGCAGAAAATACAGGTTTTGATTTTGCAGTTTAAAAGCCTTTTACATCACTTATCAACCCAGCTCTTCGCTCATCGCATTTTCAAATTATAACTTCAGAATAAAAATAATGTTCAGACGGTGTGAATTGAAATGTATTTTAGAGCACAGAGCGAGCAATAACTATTTCTTTCATTACTCGTTCTATACATAATCATCTAAGAGACTGCTGCATGTGACAATTTCAAAAGTTTTAATGAACTCCACGTTAATTATGGGGCATTAGTGCTTGCAATTCTAACAGGAGACGCTGCGGTCTACAAAATTAAAAGAAAGGGGGTATATAGAGCAGGGGGAATAATATTCAATAAACAGAGGCGTTTGCTTAACATGAATATGTTCAGCATTTTGTATGCTTTGCACTTAGATGGACTGCTTTATTGCAAAAAGTAATACAATTTTCTTAGTGTTCAATAGATCGCGAAGTGCTGTTTCTGTAACAGATGTTGAAAACTTACTTTAGTTAGAGCTTGTGTGGATGGAGATACCTCAGAAATAATCATATAGGGGCTTCTTCTGGAGTAAAAGCAAGAAACGCCCTTGAGACTCAGGAAGACAATTCTGGGTATCTCTCCTCCTGCATCCCACATACACTCCAAACAGCTGCGACTATAAATTGGTGAGAAGCTAGCGGAAATCAGTGAGGCAGTAATTTTCAATGCTGATACAATATAAAGTACTGATTACTCATTGAATTTTAAGTGTGAAATGGTGACGTTAGCTGAAGTAGGCTCCTTGTAATCATTGTTAGGTTGACTCCTAGACTGAAGTTCAATGCTGCTCAACGATGATGCTATAGCCGTGGTTTGTGGTTACTATGTAAGAGGGCTGTTCAATAAAGAATGATCACAATGTTTTTGAGAACGTACTTTTACTCATCCTCATAATTTTGATGCTCCTTCTCAAAAATAGTCTCCCCTGAATGCGATGCACTTGTCCCAGCGTTTCTGCCAGTCTTCAAAGACATGCTGGAAACCACTTTTTGGGACATCCTTCAAAATCGCCTCCGCAGCCTTCACCTCTGCTTCTGATGATGAATAATGCCTCCCACGAAGGCGTTTCCTCGAGTTAGGGAATAGAAAAACGTCACAATGGGCTGAATCCGGACTATAGGGAGGGTGAGGAATGTACTTCACGTTGAGTTTTGCAAGATATTCAGCAACAACATTGGTAATACGCGGCCGCGTATTATCGTGCTGCAGCATCCAGCCTGTTTCACGGAAATGTGGTCTTTTGCGCCTGATATGGACTTGCAATGTTTTCTGGACATCCCTGTAGTACTGTCCAGTTACTGATGTGTGTGCAGGTACAACATGCTGATAAACCATTCTGTGAATATCAAAGAATGAGATGACCATAACTCTCCCAGCAGAAGAAAACACTTTTGCCTTTTTGGGGGTTGGTGATGAAGGAGATTTCCAAACTGAGCTTTGCTGTTTGCTCTCAGGATCAAAATGATATAGTCAAGTTTCATCAGCAGTGATTACGTTTGAAAGAAACTCCGGACCTTGCTCTAACATCAACTTTAACTGCATGTTACCTCCACTGCAGCGGTAGGCGATACTGAACGTGTCTGAACTTACCTGGTTCTCACAGGTGGGTACCAGGAGTACCAGCAATGAGTCTACTACGGCGTGTTTGTTTCACATTAGACTAACAGAATATAAGTAGGCTGAATTTTAGTGCGAAAAATTATGATCATTCTGATACCGAAATTATGGTTTGCCAGAAGCAAAGAATCATGATAGATGTCAAAGGAATGTTGGTTCTTTGTTACGACAAGGGGCAAGACCAGTTGAGTTGGGGAAAGTGTATAACAAAGCCATGTAAGAAGCAGTGTCCTTAGAAGATTTCTAAAGGAATTGTCACTTGACGTGTATGAATAGGGAATTCTTTAGATCATTTATACTCAAAGTTTAATAAAAGAGAAGAAGGAATATAATGAAAGTTTAAAAAGATAGAAGGAAAGATAGAAAGTGGTTTTCAGAAGTTAGAGGCAGGACAAATTGAACTAGGAAAGAAGTTAGACAATCAACAACAGTCGTTAGAACATTTCGGGAAAGTTAGTCAGGAAGTAGGAGAAGAAGCTCGTCAGGTAACAGACGATGTAGGGAAAGAGGCTAGTGAGGAGATAGAGAACGTGGAAAATGATGTTTTGAGTGTAGTTAATGTCAGGTCAGATAGTGAAAACAGAAAACTGAGGGAAGAAATAGCACAGAAATTAGACAAAGAAAGAGAAAAGACTAGAAAAGGGTTAGAAGAAACTAGGAGTAGACTAGAAGTATCAGAGTGGGAAAATAGAAAACAGACGAGGAATTTGGAGAAAACCACAAATGAAATTAGTGAGGTAACAATAGAGATCATGGCGACGAAAGAAACATTGAAAAGCATTCAAAATCCAGGGATAAACGAAACAGAAATATTAAATTATTTCGGGCAAGGGGCACAGTTCCATCAGAATATGTGTAGAAAATATAGGACAAGATATTTATTTATTTATTTATTTATTTATTTATTTATTTATTTATTTATTTATTTATTTATTTATTTATTTATTTATTTATTTATTTATTTATTTATTTATTTATTTATTTATTTATTTATTTATTTATTTATTTATTTATTTATTTATTTATTTATTTATTTATTTATTTATTTATTTATTTATTTATTTATTTATTTATTTATTTATTTATTTATTTATTTATTTATTTATTTATTTATTTATTTATTTATTTATTTATTTATTTATTTATTTATTTATTTATTTATTTATTTATTTATTTATTTATTTATTTATTTATTTATTTATCTATTTATTTATTTATTTATTTATTTATTTATTTATTTATTTATTTATTTATTTATTTATTTATTTATTTATTTATTTATTTATTTATTTATTTATTTATTTATTTATTTACTTACTTATTTGTGTATTTATTTGTGTATTTATTTATTTATTTATAAATTTATTTATTTATTTATTTATTTATTTATTTATTTATTTATTTATTTATTTATTTATTTATTTATTTATTTATTTATTTATTTATTTATTTATTTATTTATTTATTTATTTATTTATTTATTTATTTATTTATTTATTTATTTATTTATTTATTTATTTATTTATTTATTTATTTATTTATTTATTTATTTATTTATTTATTTATTTATTTATTTATTTATTTATTTATTTATTTATTTATTTATTTATTTATTTATTTACTTACTTATTTGTGTATTTATTTGTGTATTTATTTATTTATTTATAAATTTATTTATTTATTTATTTATTTATTTATTTATTTATTTATTTATTTATTTATTTATTTATTTATTTATTTATTTATTTATTTATTTATTTATTTATTTATTTATTTATTTATTTATTTATTTATTTATTTATTTATTTATTTATTTATTTATTTATTTATTTATTTATTTATTTATTTATTTATTTATTTATTTATTTATTTATTTATTTATTTATTTATTTATTTATTTATTTATTTATTTATTTATTTATTTATTTATTTATTTATTTATTTATTTATTTATTTATTTATTTATTTATTTATTTACTTATTTATGTATTTATTTATTTATTTATTTATTTATTTATTTATTTATTTATTATTTTAATCTGCGAGCTTAGGTCCAGGTATCTCCAGTCTAAACCTGAACTTATTGTACTCTTTATTATTTAAGAAATTACAAATCATATACATTTAATTAATAAAAAGTTTCTTTTTGCAGACAGAACTTATGCCTACATTATCTAACCTAATGTCCACTGTCTCCAGTAGCCTTACAACTAATTCTAACCTAACAGCAGCCTTATTACTATGTATATTTTCTAATAAATCACTAAATTACAATTTTAATCTGAATAGTAAATTAAGCTGTGTGAAGGCTGTTGGCCTATTTCTAATATTTTGCGCCTGCAACTGAAGACTTTCCAACCTTATATCCTGATGTTCATTAAATTTCGTTGAAACTCCATGTTGATTGGACATCCAATATTTATTTGACAATTGTAGGTATTTTCTTTTTACTCCATGGTCCTGGTTACCTTCAACGAACTTTGAGTGATTTTTCATGTGTCGTTTGGTATCGATTCCTTCTCCGTAAATTCATATTGATCTCCTTCCAAAAAATGTTGATATTAAACGATTCCATCTCTTTATAAAGGTCTATGAATGTTGATTCTCTTCCAATATATGTTGATGTTAATTGATGTCATATCTGTGTATAAATCTTGTTGATCTCCTAAATTGTATCGGGGTATTATCTTGATGTGTTATCTCTCCCCTTCTTCTATTCCGTAGTTGTGCTCTGTTCTTGTTGTAGTCTTCCATGGCTAAATTGGATACTAGATTTGTCATACTTTCCATCTGTTTGTAATTTTTTTCCTCACTATATTCCATGTTTGTTTTCCTTGTAGTTTCGTTCTACCTTCTTGTAATTCGAATATATATTTACTGCATTGAAACAATGAATCCTCTGGGTTGGCTGGAACATTACAGATATCACAATTACTATTATCTTATTTGCCTATTCGATTGAAGCATGTATCATACAGTCCACGTCCTGATATGTAATGTATGATTCCTTTCCTCGGTTTCAAATGCTTCATCCGTAACCTTTCCCTGATGTTTGGTAACATCTCGTAAATTCTCCTTCCTTCATCCGCGTTATTCCAATCTTGTTACCAATCATTTAACATTTTATTCCCTATTTCAGTTTTAGATTTACATTGTTCGCCCGTCAGTTCGTGCACCTTTGATATGTCCTGTTTCTTTAACCAATAATTTGCTGCACGTAGTTTGATTACATAATCAACTGGCCAAGTCCCATTGTAGATGCTGTCTTAAATGCCAGGACAACGGACACGCTATCCTACTGCGGGACGACAACGAGCCCAGCAGACGAGAACCAAAGGTCCCAGGCAGGCGATCCGAGCCCCAATGACCCATGGCTGGTGGTCCCGAAATGGTCCCAGCAGAGGTGCGAAGACCGGCAACCAACCTGCTGGAAGAGGAAGTAGTTTATTTCAGAGCATATCATCCTGCCATGCACCACCGAGACACCCGCCGACACTTCTACCCTGAAAGAGACCACCAGATGAGAGACGATGTGAAATGATAATGGAGATGAATTGGAGGAATAAGAAATTTGAGGGATGTAATTAACCTACCCGGCATTCGCCTAGCGACCCGAAAAAGCACCTAAAAGTCATGGGTGAGGTAGGTCGGCCGCGAGAATCGAACCCGGGCCTCCCGAATGCAGGCCTCAGACGAAACCGCCTGAGAGATCTCGCTTGGTACTCTTGCACATAGCTATTCACTGAAATGCGAACACTTAGTGAAAGTAACGAGAATGTGCCTTATAAAGAGTGTTTTTCAGGCACTGTGAGTACACTAACAGAATGTGTAACACGAACAGGCCTAATACTTTCGAGGCGAACATAACTGACACACATTAGTGATGCTAAATTAATTTTCCTAATGAAGTATGTAGGTTAACCTAACAAAAATCTGAAGTTGGCGTTATGCGCAATTCCAAAATTTCATCAAAAAAGGGCTCTTAACGTTTCACATTAAACAAATTGGCCGCTTTCAGACGAACAATTAGCCGCAATACCACAAAACGACATAGCAGAAGCTGCAGCTGCCTAACCACAGCGTTAGATATATACCGTAGGGGAGGGGATCTATCCCCTTCAGCTGCTATGGTGCGAGCGCTGCGGACCCTTAGCACTCGTGGTACAACTAACGTTACGAGAGGAACTTCGGGCCGAAAATTCGAACACCTCCCGAAGGGGAGCTGTTCGGACTGGGTTGGACTCGAGGGGGCAGTGTGTTCCCGACACCCGCGGAAAATCGGGTAGAGTCTGTTTAGCTAACGCGTGTGCACGTCGACGAACCCTTATAATCGTTTTACAGCACTGACCCTCCTTCTCGCAGTCCGTTCTGCAAGGTCGCCACCTTTCTCGATACGCCATGGGTATCATACAAGGTTTCGTCTAAATAAATTATCTTATGTCCATTACTGCGAAACTTTCTTAGCTTTGACGATATTTATATCGTACTGCAAAACTTCCTTAGTTTTGACAAATATATATAATCGTCAAGCTACAATGCTACTGGATTCCATAATAACCCTTAACTTATTCAAAGTGTGGTATTTGAAACTCAGTTCCTTTAGGAGACTGCGCAAAGTGCAGTGCCCATAAGGAAAACCACAAATTTCTTGCAAATGTGCAACCAATTCGTCTAAGGTGGGCGCTCTCCCTTTTACATAGAGTCTATAAATTTCTCGAAGAATTAAATCGCATGTGAAATTATCTGCTTTAGAAAAACGTTTCCTTTTGTTTTCTCACTAGATTGGCGTCTTTGGTATTCCTTTCGTCACAATATTTCTTACTGTATTTCTGTGAATACCCAGAATTTATCATTAGGTTCATTGCGTGACCCCTTACCAGGATTATTTTTCAGCAAATATTTATATATGTTCAAAACAAGCGCTTGAATTTTCTTAGAAACAGTTCCCATTATAACTTTTTTTTTGAGGCTTTTCCGGTAATATAACTCGGCCCAGTTATTCACACTATTGTCATCACTGATTATTTTCACGTGACTGAAAATTATCTACTACTTGATTTGCATTTACCACTGCATTTCCCTCCCACGGTCTCCACATCGTGACACACAACGAATTTCTGCACGTAATGTAACATAACAACTGGAAGTTGGAACTTTGGCAAATGAGACTCCACGTGGAGTAGACATGCGACTGTCACTTCGAGAACATCAGGATTGCTATTGGCCCTCAACGACAGTGTTCCATTTCTGAAGTGTGGAGATAGATTTATGACGGTCATTAGTGGGCGGGAGCCTCGTGTTCCTTTGACTCCAAACTGCACATGCGTTAACTAAACAGACTTTACCTCCGGCCAGGCTAAAGCCGCCCGGAGGGGGTAGAGAGTTGCCTCATAAGTCCCGGGTACTAGCCTGCAGAGCTAGTAGAAGGTGTTGTAGATCACCAGGCGGCTCCACCGAGGTTTTCCGGTAGTCTTCCCTGTGGGTTTGATGCGCGTAAGTGCCGTATCCACTTTCATCCCGTCTTGACGTTGTTGTCGATGGGGGACTTTTTAGGAAATCAGATATTACTTACCCTATGGAAAGAGCACTGGAGTATTCCATCACTCCCGGGTAGAAGGAGGCCAGGATCTTCGTACACACTACTTTCCAGTAACTGAATGACTTACGGAAGTATAACACATCACATAGTTCCTTTGCTGCTGCTGTTCTGGTCTGTGTGTTTGAAACAATTTTTCTTTTGTATTGGTTTTCTGCTGCCAAATCACATGACTTAGCCGTGTTTCTTACTTTTATACTTTCAGCAGTGAAAGTAGATCTGTACACTGGAACTTTGGCAGCATCTATGTAGTTGATTTTACAGTATTTCTACATGAGGCGTAACTAAATGGAAAAAATTAAGCTGGAAACAAAACTCATTATTTTCAAGATACCCCAATAAAGCACTTGCCACATTTATTGTCGCACTGCTTGAGGTCTTTGATTCTGAAAAAATTGGAAAACATTATTTCAATGCCTCCTTCTTTTCGTAAACAACATTTACAGTCCTGGATTTGTAGTTCTACCTCGCTGATCCAACACTGGGTGTTCTCTTCTTAACACATGAATCTAACACTGATGATCTGTGTGGAGAGCGGTTAAACAAGGCGGGTATAGCACAACGATTTGAAAAAAGAATTCTAGCTTTTGTATTTTCCTGGCAGCTCTCTCCATTATCACATTTAGTTGATGAGCTAAGCAATGTTCAAAGTAAGCATTGGGGTACACATCTTGAAATTTAGCTTGCACTCTATTGAAAGCCCCGCTCATTACCGCTTCGCCATCAAAATTTGGGCCTATAAGCTTCTTCCTATTTTCTTTTAATATATTTCCAAGCTCAGAAATTACAATTTCTGAAATTGCATCAGAATTTTGGCCATTCGGAATAAAAAAAATCCTCAGAATCGCCCAACAGGACTACCTAAGGCATTACAATACCTTAAGAATATTACAAGCTGAAACATATTAACAATATCTATAGTTTCGTCGGCAATAACAGATACATAGTCTGCTGCGTCAATTTCTTCTAAGATGTTTACTTTACAAACTTCAAGAATGCACTGAAGTGGCTCATTTTGTAGTGTCTTAGAAGTTCCTTTAAAATATGAGTCACCATTAAGATATACCTTAAATAAGTAATCAATTTCTCCTGTATATTTAATCAACCCCCTGAACACCCCTTGATTTTGTGATCGTTCAAAACACAAAATGTCACACAGTTGATTATCTTTAAAAGAGTATACCGTTTTTGGACTTGATCGTTGTGACGATCTATTGATTCTTTAAAGGCTTGGCTTAAAACTTTCTGTACATTTACTGACCCAAGTATAGCAAAATTAAGCATGCTATAAACATAGATTTTGAACTTTTCATGTTTATGACATTTTTCATATAGTCTTTTCAATCTCAAACTCCCTTTTGAACTCACGCAGTGTTGGCTGCATCACCTTTAATGCCAAATAAAAGACAAGGTAAACAGAAAATGCAATTGTTGACTCCACTGCCACATATCTACTCATAATTCGTGTACATTCCATGACTGAAACACCTGCTATATTGTGTTTGGCGACTTGTTGCACTTTGAATAATATTTAACACAGGATTCAGTCTTCCTCGCACTTTAATGACACATTTATCTTGCAGTGTTTAAGCGCCAAAACGAACTGACTTTAAATACTCGACTGAATTACTCATTGTTACAATCACACCATTGATACCAGTATGAAAAATCTCATTTGTTTATTCTTTACTTCCAGGAACAAAACTATACTTGAATCACCGTGAAAATTTTCAAAATCCGTCGATTTCACGAAAATCCGCACGAAATGGCACTTACACCGCTCTTGGGACTGCAAGCAGTGCAGTCCAGTCCAGTGAGTTCACTAATCTTTGGGTCGAGAGGAAGGTCGAAACGTGTAGCATGGCAAGCTGAGGGTGAAATGGAAGCAATATACACGTTAGTGAGTAGTCCTGGCAGTCCAAGAGGGAGAAGCGGCTTCACATATGAACTTGCCACACAGTTTATGAACTTGTTGTAATTACTTATATATACGGATGTAATCTATTCAATTTATACAATTAAGGCAACAACAATAAAATTAAAATTTTCGGGGTGCTGCAGTCCCGCAGCCCTCCTTTATCTGGCGCCACTGGATTTAGACCACACTCCGCTCAATGCCATTGCCAATCTTCAGTCCGTAGTAGAAGAGGCCCTGAGACACCCCGGGGGAAAATACCACGTGATTTTCATAGACTACAACAAAGCTTTTGACCTACTAGACAGAGGGATAACCACACAAAAATTAAGACAACTTATGGGAGGATCAAGTTCAATAACCAGGATTTTTGAAGAAATACTGAGCACAAAGAACATTACAATGAAGTTTGAGGTGACTGAATCAAGGAAAATAACAGAAAAACGGTGTGCTGCTACGGGACCCTCTCAGTCCATTATTGTTTAATATAGCGACTACTGACCTCCCAGAGGTAATACAAGAACAAAGAGTACAACTAATAATGTACGCGGACGACATGGCTTTAGGAGCACGCAACATCGAGGATCTACAACTAGCATTTAACAATATAAATGAATGGGGAAAACGAAACAAACTTAAAATTAATAGATGTAAAACTTAAATGATCACACTCCAGGAGGGCGGATGAAGAGCGCGAAATAAAGAAATACCATTGCTGGCGAAGCTATTCCAATAATAAATAACTACAAGTGTTTAGGAATAACATTGCAGACTACAGGAAGAACCTACACGGTATATATACTGCTAGTGCTGCAAAACTTAGGTGCGTGCGTGTGGCGTGCGGCAAACCCGCATACCATTGTTAAATTAATTGAGTTCTAATTGGAGTTTAATTGGAGCTATGATTTCTGTTATCTTCAGGTGAATGGTTGTAGGAAATGGATTTTGGTGGTTGTTGTTGGCTACTCAATCGTATTAATAATACTTGGTTTGTTGTAGAATTATTTAGTTTAATTCTTGAATCTCTGTTTGTTTATCGACTTGGATCGGTGACCACCTTTCAGACTTCGAAATCTTCGCTTCTCTTCCTAATGCACATGAACACGTTCTTCCCATCGTAGTATCAACCTGTAAGTAAGGTTTTTCTTACTTCACCATTCAGTTCGAACCTTATTCTAACCCCCTCTCTAACTATATCACGTGACTAAACTAGCTCACCCTTCGCAAATGTTACATTATTATTGGTTTCTCATTTTATTTCGAATTTTCGCATTGGTTTTCAAAACTCATATGACTCACTGACGCTCCACCCACCCTGAGTTGGGGAACGCCTACCCTGATTTGTTTCTAACGGTATGCATCGTTACCAAATCAGCGAAGTGAATCTCTTTAGCGTTCGTGCTCAACTGCATTTTGAAAGTCTTTTGTCACAAAACATTCCTAGCTGAAAGAAGACAATAGTCTTCAGACATTGAACTTTTACTAACACAAAGAATGTAACGGCCCTTCTTTCCTGTCTCTGCGACATGTACATATTTTCTCTTTCTTGCCCGGATGCTGGTATATATGTTATATTAAATCATATTCTTCCTTTCTTATTCTTTAAGTCAACTGCTATTTTAATCCTTCTAATTTCATATTATTATAACATTATTGTTATATTAGTTTAGCAAAGCATTTTTATTAATTTATCTTTTCTTTTAATTATTTAACTTCGATTAATTCGCCGCCTCCTAATCGCTGAATGATACTGCGGTTACAAGCGTCTAACACGTGGCGAGTTGAGTCAACTCCGTCTTGTTGTTTACAGCAGGATTAAACTAGTCTGAGATAGAGCACAGACCCTTCCATGAGCGACTTTCATGCACGGACGTTTCCGCTAATGCGGGAGTCGTTGAGCGATTAATTCCGAAAGTAATTATTAAAATATAGATATTAGGATCATACATGCATCACAGTATGTTCAAGAATTTGGAAAAAGTTCTGCTCACTTATGTTTCTGTATCTTTACAGTTTTAAAATATGTACACAAGCTTGGGTGTTATTACTTTGTCTTATTATATGCTCCCTTTGACTTCCTCCAATTATGTTATTCATACTAGAAGGTCCGGCGAGTATGGTCTACCGAGAGGGACCAACCCGTCATTTTGACGGCTGCAGCTTTATTTGCCTTTTTTACAATAGTAAACCAATTTGACTGCATACCAGTTCATTTTAATATTATTGATGTTAATATTATTTATATAATTTTACTTTAGTCTGAAGAATTACATGGTCAAATGAACATTTTGAGCCTAAAAATTAATCCAAATATAAACGATAACCAAATGCGAAATGGACAACTTTCCTTGGCAAACACATGTGTTTCAACATAACAGTTTGAATATCACAGTATATAAAATATAGTAGGAAAAAAACACTTATAAACCTGATTTCGCTCATTCAAAGCTACCAGCAGCATCATAGCACCTAACACACGCGTGAACAGCATTGTCTAAACATGGTCCACAAACATACTTGCTGTACTTGTTACATAAATGCTTGCTCCTATTCTTCCATTCGCATCCGCCAATTTGGCAAGTCTTCCAAATGTTGCTCTGCTAAGGTACTGTGTCAGGAAGTGTATTTTGTACCCTTGTGGATTTATATGCTGAAGGCAACTCTTCTGCTAAGTTGTATATAAACTGACGTCTGCTTCCTTTTTCACCTGCTACTTCCTTATAGAGTACCCATGTATCAATAGCTGCGAAGGCCAACATATTGAAAAAATATGCATAGGCTACCTTCTGCCTCCATATTTCACTGTGTACAGTCGAGCCATTTGATCGATGACGTCAACGCCGTACTTGGTGTTATTGTAGTACGCCACTGATTCTGGTGGCTTTTCGGGATGTTATTTATTTATAGTAACTGTGTCATACATTGAACTCCAAAGAAGCAGAGTTATGTCAGCTCACTTATAGTACAGTTATGTGCAAAGGTGTTGTAGCACATTTTGCAGATTGAGAGGTTTCCCTTCTACATTTCTTTACTGTGCCCACAATGCTTGTACTTTTACGCTTCAAACTTTCTGCAAGGCATTTGGTTGTGGACAAATTGTCACATGTAATATTTCTTCCTGCAAAGGTAAAGGGCTGTATAAGACACATTACAGCATGCCCTGCAAGAGGAACACCTGTGGGGCGCTGCTCATCTTTGCCCAGGCAAGGAAAACCATTCACAAACTACTTTGAATATGCATCAACTGCAAGCCAAAACTTTATTCCAAATTTGGCCGGTTTATTGCTCATATATTGAATGAAAGATCATCTAGCCTTGCAAGGAAACAGTTGCTCATCCACAGTGATATTTTCACTTGGAATGTAACACTGCACGGAATTGACAATAAAAGGATCCAGACGGTAGTAGCAGCCGCAAAGCGATCTGTACTTAGTCTTTGAGAACGTGTGTCCTTGTCATCAAATCGCGTACACCACAAAATTTCAGCGTATTTGTTTCTGCTCACTGTGTTCCTGAAAACTGGTGGTCCCCAGGTATTCGACCATAACAACTTCAATGGAAAGTTTTTTTGCTCGAACACCTCGTCAATACATAAGTGTTAGCAAGAATTCTGCCACTTGGGCAATAAAGCTTTCTTATTCATCGACAAAGCGTCTGCAGAGTGACATAAACCAATCAGGATGGAAAACAACAGAAGGTTATTGTTCACACTTCCGTACCCGTTAAAATGACGGATGGCGGGCCTTCTAGTAGGAGTTGTTTGTACCAGTTTTTAGAAAGGTTCAAAATACTCAATTATTTGTGGATATGTTTGTTATAAGTATTTATTAAAAGTCGTAGAATATGGGGAGTGCAGAAAAAAACATAAGTAAAAAATAAGTCTTCTAAAGCAGCGCATCCACCAAAATGTCGACTGCGGGTGTTAAATAGTAACTTATATGTAGGATAAGATAGTATAGGGTAGCATTTACTGAGGGGATTCCGCACTTCGACCAGACTGATGCTTTTTACCTATGCCCCAAGTGGGGCACCCTCTATAGGGAGGATAAGACGAGAGGAGACAGAGGGTGGCCGACTCTAAGGAACCACAACAGAGAAGAGGGCATGATACCTAACATTGACTTGTATGAATCTCCCTGGCAGTCTAGTACAACCGGTATCCCACTCGTCGTGGTTCGTTGGAATTTTATTAAAGAAAAGATTGCAGCAAAGAAAGTATCATCGATTACTTTGAGTAACCTAAAAGCTATGACAACAAGCTGCATAGCTCAAATTATACAAAATGATTGAATGAAAGCATGCAAACAGGTGAAAAGAATTTAGGAAGATTTTAAGCACTGAGATGGGTTAATGAAGGAGGAAATTAAAGATATACTTATAAACGTGTGTATAGAGAGCAGCGATGATAATGAGGAAGGCTGCATTCGTGATGAATGTTATTTCGAAAGTATGGATATTGAAGGAAAAGAACGCAGTGACACTGATACAGTTGATGAAGGGAATAGTGACAGGATACAGCAGAAACAAACATTACTGGACGTGCTACTTCCGAGAATTAACGTGAAGACATCAGCAGGTGAGTACTGTTTAAACGGTGCGACTGTGCATTCCCTTCCTCTCCCTTCCCCTCGCTCCGCGCAGTCACCTAAGCTTCATGTAGTAAACAAATCTGTGGCATTCTCCTTCAAGTGCATTCATATCTTGGCCAACTATTATGTGTATCAAATGGAAAGAGTTCTCGCTTCTGTGCTCATGGCGCTAGACGTAAGAGAACTCAAACTGAATTTTCCAAAGCTTTATAATAATGCAGTTGCTGAAATCACAATCGCAACATGAATATTCGTATATTACCAAATGTTTTAAATATTTAGGTTAAAGTTAATTATAGTTCAGGAATTACTCATTTGTCTAATCCAACGTAAATAACAGTGGTGCATCCATAGCTGTGACTGTTACTTACGTTAAGAGATAATTCGTCATTGTCATTGTCTTCATCGTCTGAGTCCTGCAAACTTATGATAATAGTTTCCAAAATCTCGTTACGGGCTATTTCTTTCCAACAGTCGTCGTCTTGTAGTTTATCTGATGTCTCACGCAGTTTTCCCAGTCTTATTGTGTTTCTTTTCAATTTCTTCGTGAATAAGTCGTTCAATGTCAGTCAGTTTAAAAATATTATTTCTGTTTGCAACATAATTTGAGCCCACATTAACTCTATTGGATTCTTCTAGCACTAGTAGAAGGGGAGAGTAGGTGGATCGCGTCTCATTGATCCAGCTGATTCACTTTTTCATGCAAGAGTAACTGAATAATGCTGCTTTGAGCTCTCTTGGGTAAATAGATATTACGAACCATTCATAAACAAAGATAAAATGTGACCAGACACGTTCTGAAGACTAGCAAGAAGTGTATTGTTTCCTCTCATCGAATTTAACGAACACCTTTGCTTATTCAAAGTACATATTTCTTTTACCACGTCATGTCAAATGTTTACGTTTCAGTTCTGAGTAATTTTAAATATACGTTCACGCATACATGCCAACCAGCAATGATATTCATTACAGTGCTTCTGTCGCAATACATTCTCATAATATAATGACATCTATTTTATTTATTTGTATTAGGAAAACTATTTGAGCTAAAAATATGAGGTTTTTACGGTTATGTTAAATACATTACTGTCTCCTTCTTCATGGATCAGTTTTTGCAAAATCTGAATTGTTGTCTTAGCGCGAATAGTACTTATCAGAGATTGATTAGTTTGCTGCTCGTCACACACCACTTAGGGGAAATACAATACGATAACACCGCAGGACTCCAATTGGTTGCTCACCTAGTAGCGCTCAAGGACAAACACCTTCCCATTTGAAACACTTAATAGTGGCGCCAAGTGCAGTGTTTACAGTGCGCAAGCATCTGTGCCACCTGTGCGGTGGATTTTAATACACCAAGTACTAAAATCCACCTGAAAGATGGCAAAGGCAGGGAAATTAAGCGAAGTAGTGGAAAGGAAATCGTAGTATGAAAATAAACAGCGGACCATTCGCGTGACTAACAAGGTAAACCTAAAACTATAGTCAAGGTGCGCAATCGAAGGATATCGTACCCGCGACCCCCTGCATGCAAGTCACACACGTGGTAGCACTTTATTCGAAAATATTATTCAATGTACAACAAGTGGATTTTGATTATGTTTGATTTCTTTTCTTTCTGCTTGTTCTGAGCATTATTTCTTTCCTACAGGCAACATCGATCATTTCGCTCTATTTTGCACATAACCTTCCCCCTCCTCACACACACACACACACACACACACACACACACACACACACACACACACACACACAAACACACACACACACAAACACACACACACACACCGCCAGCGTAGAATTGGAAAAATAATTGAAAATGACGTTAAACTATAAATTCAATTTGAGGATCCCAGTGAGAAGTTAAATTTAACAAAAGGTTGAACAAAAATTCAATTTGAGGGGCGTCCCACCCTATTTCGCACAGAGGAAAGATTTTAAACGTTGTTCTTTTAAAACATGATATAATAATTCATAATTAATGAAGCAATGTTCTAGATAACAACTGTACTCTGTTACCTATGGCAGTGAAACTTAGATTGAGAAAAAGAAAGATAAACATAGAATACAGGTAGCAGAAGTGAGACTTTAAAGTAATGTGAAAGGTTGTTCAAGAAGAGATTATATAAAAAGAGAACAACTAGGAATATTGAATTTAAATGATAAGATAAAATACAGAAAGAAGTGCAGATAAAAGGTTGAAATGCTGTATGCAGAAAAAAATTCCAGGCATTCTAAATAAATATAGACGTATAGGACGAAGAAATGTGGGAAGACCAAGAAACCAATGGTCTTAATTGTAAAGTCAAAACAGGCAAATTACCTAGATCATAAAGTGCTGATGAATGTTGTAGCACCGATCTTTTGGATTGCTAATGTCCTTTCATAGCACACACATCTAACTAATATAATTCGTACCTGAGACTTGGACATCATTTTTTAGAATAAGGGAAACACTCCGTAAAAGGTCCTTATCAGTTAACTTATGCTAATTGAAATTCAAACTCGAGAATCTTATATATAAGAGTATCGTACGCTACCCCTGCACCATATAGGTTCGCTAGATTTTCTTGCGGTATAAGCTTTTAAGTAAGAAGTAAAGCCATGTAGAAAATATTTTTTAGAGTTTGGTTACTTATATTCATGTATTTTTTACAGTTTTAAAATTATACACATAAACTGGACTTTTATTACATGCTTCGTCTGAGTTCTCGTAATTGTGTTATTAAACAGCAGTTTATATGTAGGAAATAAAGCCCCAGCTCTATTTCATGTTGACAAAAGATTGTCCGACCGCTTGTGGCTCCTGTTAATGATGTAATTAAACAACAGTAATTATACGCAGGAAATAAAGCAGCAGTCTGTTTCATGTGACAAAATGACTCTAACAATGTTGGAAGTATGGTGTACCAGAATACTAATAAACGTTTACTCTCGCCTCAGGAATGAGTGGCCAAAATACTAATTCCTCACTAGCTACAGAGATGCAAGATTGCAATTTACTGCTAGAGTATTTGCTGCTTCAAAGCAGATGGTTTGTCCGGAAGATGTTGCCAAGTGCTTTGCATCTGTGTACCAGGGTAAAACAAAAACAGGTCTGCATGCAGTTAAAGTTGATGTTAGAGGAAGATCCGGAGTTTCTTTCAAACGTAATCACTGCTGATGAATACTGGCTACATCATTTTGATCCTGAGAGCAAACAGAAAAGCTCAGTATGGAAATCTCCTTCATTACCAACCCCCCAAAAAGCAAAAGTGGTTGCTTCTGCTTGGAAAGTTATGGTTATTTCATTCTTTGATATACATGCAATGGTTCATCAGCATTTTGTACCTGCACACATATCAGTAACTGGTCAATACTATATGGATGTCCTGAAAACATTGCAAGTCCATATCAGGCGCAAAAGATCACATTTCCGTGAAGCGGGCTGGATAATGCACCACGATAATGCGCGGCCGCATATTGCCAATGTTGTTACTAAATATCTTTCAAAAATCAACGTGAAGTGCATCCCTCACCATCGGGATTTATCCCCATGTGACCTTTTTATATTCCTTAACTTGAAGAAACGCCTTCGTGGGAGGCATTATCCATCATCAGATGCAGTGGTGAAGGCTGCGGTGGCGATTTTGAAGGATCTCTCAAAAAGTCGTTTCCAGCATGTCTTTGAAGACTGGCAGAAACAGTAGGACAAATGCATCGCACTCAGGGGAGACTACTTTGAGAAGAACCATCAAAATTATGAGGATGAGTAAAGGTACCTTGTCAAAAAGTTGTGATCATTCTTTATTGAACAGCCCTCGTAAACATCGTAACTAAGGTGTTGACAACGGTAAAATGGAACTAGTTCATATTACGTGTTTACATGGAGAACGTCTGCTGATTTGCTTAAACTCGATTAGATTATACTCCTACTGGACGGAGCAGATTTGAAATGAGCTCTACTCCAGTCAATGACGGATGCGAGCATGTGAATATTTTTAAAGCTGAAAAGGAATTGCAGCTTTATTTCCTAAGTGGTATGGCTTAGGCGGTTTCGTCTTCGTCTATTACCTGCATTCGGGAGCTCAGGTTTGAATTCAGTTGTCGGCCTACCCGACGCTTTGGTATTTTCGGAGGGGTCGACAGTACGCCACGCGAATACTAGGTATGTTCATTATATCCTCAGAATTTATTCTTCCCCTAGTTAACTTCCATTATCATTTCACATCATCTCTCATATGGTGTTCTCTTTGGCAGTACAAAATGTCGGCGGAAGTCTTGGTGTTGCATGGCAGGATGGCATGCTCTTAGTAAAGGCATTTGTCCTCTGGCAGGTCGGTTTTTTGGTCTCCGAGCCGGCTTAGTGGGCTGTTGCAGGATCATGGTAGGTGGGATATGGTTATACTAGCCTACCTGGGGTTTCTAGGCTGCTGCATAGCGGTCTGGGCTGTTTTAGAACCACGACGAGTGGGATACCGGTTGTACTAGACTGCCAGGGAGATTCATACAAGTCAATGTTAGGTATCATGCCCTCTTCTCTGTTGTGGTTCCTTAGAGTCGGCCACCCTCTGTCTCCTCTCGTCTTATCCTCCCTATAGAGGGTGCCCCACTTGGGGCATAGGTAAAAAGCATCAGTCTGGTCGAAGTGCGGAATCCCCTCAGTAAATGCTACCCTATACTATCTTATCCTACATATAAGTTACTATTTAACACCCGCAGTCGACATTTTGGTGGATGCGCTGCTTTAGAAGACTTATTTTTTACTTATGTTTTTTTCTGCACTCCCCATATTCTACGACTTTTAATAAATACTTATAACAAACATATCCACAAATAATTGAGTATTTTGAACCTTTCTAAAAACTGGTACAAACAACTCCTACTAGAAGGCCCGCCATCCGTCATTTTAACGGGTACGGAAGTGTGAACAATAACCTTCTGTTGTTTTCCATCCTGATTGGTTTATGTCACTCTGCAGACGCTTTGTCGATGAATAAGAAAGCTTTATTGCCCAAGTGGCAGAATTCTTGCTAACACTTATGTATTGACGAGGTGTTCGAGCAAAAAAACTTTCCATTGAAGTTGTTATGGTCGAATACCTGGGGACCACCAGTTTTCAGGAACACAGTGAGCAGAAACAAATACGCTGAAATTTTGTGGTGTACGCGATTTGATGACAAGGACACACGTTCTCAAAGACTAAGTACAGATCGCTTTGCGGCTGCTACTACCGTCTGGATCCTTTTATTGTCAATTCCGTGCAGTGTTATATTCCAAGTGAAAATATCACTGTGGATGAGCAACTGTTTCCTTGCAAGGCTAGATGATCTTTCATTCAATATATGAGCAATAAACCGGCCAAATTTGGAATAAAGTTTTGGCTTGCAGTTGATGCATATTCAAAGTAGTTTGTGAATGGTTTTCCTTGCCTGGGCAAAGATGAGCAGCGCCCCACAGGTGTTCCTCTTGCAGGGCATGCTGTAATGTGTCTTATACAGCCCTTTACCTTTGCAGGAAGAAATATTACATGTGACAATTTGTCCACAACCAAATGCCTTGCAGAAAGTTTGAAGCGTAAAAGTACAAGCATTGTGGGCACAGTAAAGAAATGTAGAAGGGAAACCTCTCAATCAGCAAAATGTGCTACAACACCTTTGCACATAACTGTACTATAAGTGAGCTGACATAACTCTGCTTCTTTGGAGTTCAATGTATGACACAGTTACTATAAATAAATAACATCCCGAAAAGCCACCAGAATCAGTGGCGTACTACAATAACACCAAGTACGGCGTTGACGTCATCGATCAAATGGCTCGACTGTACACAGTGAAATATGGAGGCAGAAGGTAGCCTATGCATATTTTTTCAATATGTTGGCCTTCGCAGCTATTGATACATGGGTACTCTATAAGGAAGTAGCAGGTGAAAAAGGAAGCAGACGTCAGTTTATATACAACTTAGCAGAAGAGTTGCCTTCAGCATATAAATCCACAAGGGTACAAAATACACTTCCTGACACAGTACCTTAGCAGAGCAACATTTGGAAGACTTGCCAAATTGGCGGATGCGAATGGAAGAATAGGAGCAAGCATTTATGTAACAAGTACAGCAAGTATGTTTGTGGACCATGTTTAGACAATGCTGTTCACGCGTGTGTTAGGTGCTATGATGCTGCTGGTGGCTTTGAATGAGCGAAATCAGGTTTATAAGTGTTTTTGTACTATATACTGTGGTATTCAAAATGTTATGTTGAAACACATGTGTTTGCTAAGGGAAGTTGCCTATTTCACATTTGGTTATCGTATACCTTTGGATTAATTTTTAGGCTCAAAATGTTCATTTTACTATATGATTCTTCAGACTAGAGTAAAATTATGTACTGGTAAACTGTATAAATAATATTAAAATGAACTGGTATGCAATCAAATTGGTTTACTATTGTAAAAATGGCAAATAAAACTGCAGCAGTCAAAATGACGAGTTGGTCCTTCTCGGGTAGACCATACTCGCCGGTTGTTCTAGTATTAATAACATGGATTATAGCTTCACGGGTGATCAGCCGCGTCAAACTGATGAAGATCGAACTTTCGGCCATTGTGAACTCCATGGCCTTCATCAGAAACTGATAGATTTCACAATGGCCGAAAGCTCCATCTTCATCAATTTGACGCGGCTGATCACCCGTGAAGCGATAATCCATAACGCTCGCCGCGAAAGTTTCAAGTCTTACATTAATAACATAATTGGAGGAAGTCAAAGGGAGCATATAATAAGACAAATTAATAACACCCAAGCTTGTGTGCATATTTTAAAACTGTAAAGATACAGAAACATAAGTGAGCAGAACTTTTTCCAAATTCTTGAACATACTGTGATGCATGTATGATCCTAATATTTATATGTTAATAATAACTTTTGGATATAATCGTTCAACGACTCCCGCAGTAGCGGAAACGTCCGTGCATGAAAGTCGCTCATGGAAGGGTCTATACTCTATCTCAGGCTAGTTTAATCCTGCTGTAAATAACAAGACGGAGTTGACTCAACTCGCCACGTGTTAGACGCTTATAAACGCAGTATCAGGCAGCGATTAGGAGGTGGCAAATTAATCGAAGTTAAATGATTAAAAGAAAAGATAAGTTAATAAAAATGCTTTGCTAAACTAATATAACAATCTTGTTATAATAATATGAAATTAGAAGGATTAAAATAGCAGTTGACTTAAAGAATAAGAAAGTAAGAATATAATTTAATATAACATATATACTAGCATCCGGGCAAGAAAGAGAAAATATGTACATGTCGCAGAGACAGGAAAGACGGGCCGTTACCTCCTTTGTGTTAGTAAAAGTTCAATGTCTGAAGACTATTGCATTCTTTCAGCTAGGAATATTTTGGAACAAAGGACTTTCAAAATGCAGTTGAGCATGAAGGCTAAAGAAATTTACTTCGCTGTTTTGGTAACGATTCATACCGTTAGAAACAAATCAGTGTAGGCGTTCCCTAATTCAGGGTGAGCGGAGCGTCACTGAGTCATATTAGTTTTGAAAACCAATGTGAAAATTCGGAATAAAACGAGAAACCAATAATAATGTAACATTTGAGAAGGGTGAGATAGTTTAGTCATGTGATAAAGTTAGAGAGGGGGTTAGAATAAGGTTCGAACTGAATGGTGAAGTAAGAAAAACTTTACTTACAAGTTGATACTACGATGGGAAGAACGTGTTAATCTGCATTAAGAAGAGAAGCTAAGATTTCGAAGTCTGAAAGGTGGTCACCGATCCAAGTCGACAAAAAACAAACAGAGATTCAAGAATTAAACCAAATAATTCTACAACAAACCAAGTATTATTAATACGACTGAGTAGCCAACAACAACCACAAACATCCATTTCCTACAACCATTCACCTGAAGATAACAGAACTCATAGCTCCAATTAAACTCCAATTAGAACCCAATTAATTTAAGTATGGTATGCGGGTTTGCCGCACGCTACACGCACGCACCTAAGTTTTGCAGCACTAGCAGTATATATACCGTGTAGGTTCTCCCTGTAGTCTGCAATGTTATTCCTAAACACTTGTAGTTATTGATTATTGGAATAGCTTCGCCAGCAATGGTATTTCTTTATTTCGCGCTCTTCTTCCACCCTTCTGGTGTGTGATCATTTGAGTTTTACATCTATTAATTTTAAATTTGTTTCGTTTTGCCCTTCATTTATATTGTTAAATGTTGGTTGAGATCCTCGATGTTGCGTGCTCCTAAAGCCAAGTCGTCCGCGTACATTATTAGTTGTACTCTTTGTTCGCTTATTACCTCTGGGAGGTCAGTAGTCGCTGTATTAAACAATAATGGACTGACAGGATCCCCTAGCAGCACACCGTTTTTCTGTTATTTTCCTTGATTCAGTCACCTCGTACTTTATTGTAATGTTGTTTGTGCTCAGTATTTCTTCTACAATCCTGGTTATTGAATTTTATCCTCCCATAAGTGGTCTTAATTTATGTATGGTTATCCCTCTGTCTAGTAGGTCAAAAGCTTTGTTGTAGTCTATGAAAATCACGTGGTATTTCCCCCGGGGTGTCTCAGGGTCTTTTCTACTTCGGACAGAAGATTGGCAATGACATTGGCAGTGAAGGAGTGTGGTTAAATCCAGTGGCGCCAGATAGAGGAGGGCTGCGGGACTGCAGCACCCCGAAAATTTTAAGTTTATTGTTGTTGCCTTAATTGCATAAATTGATAGATTACATCCGTATATATATATATATATATATATATAAGTAATTACAACAAGTTCATAGACTGTGTGGCAAGTTCATATGTGAAGCCGCTTCTCCCTCTTGGACTGCCAGGACAACTCACTAACGTGCATATTGCTTCCATTTCCCCCTTCATTTGTCCCGCTACACGTTTCGACCTACCCCTCGACCCAAAGATTAGTGAACTCACTGGACTGGACTGCACTGCTTGCAGTCCCAAGGGCAGTGTAAGTGCCATTTCGTGCGGATTTTCGTGAAATCGACGGTTTTTGAAAAATTTCACGGTGATTCAAGTATAGTTTTGTTCCTGAAAGTAAAGAATAAACAAATGAGATTTTTCATACTGGTATCAATGGTGTGATTGTAACAATGAGTAATTCAGTCGAGTATTTAAAGTCACTTCGTTTTGGCGCTTAAACACTGCAAGATAAATGTGACATTAAAGTGCGAGGAAGAGTGACTCCTGTGTTAAATATTATTCAAAGTGCAACAAGCCGCCAAAAACAATATAGCACGTGTTTCAGTCCTGAAATTCACACGAAATATAAGTAGATATATGGCTGTGAAGTCAACAATTCCCTGTTCTGTTTTCCTTGCCTATTATTTGGAATTAAAGAAGACGTAGCCGACAATGCAAGAGTTCAAAAGGGAGTTTCAGATTGAAGAGACTATATGAAAAATGTCATAAACATGAAATGTTCAAAACCTATGTTAATAACATGCTTAATTTTGCTATACTTGGGTCAGTAAATGTACAGACAGGTTTAAGCCAAGCTTTTAAAGAATCAATAGATCGTCAGAACGATCAAGTCCAAAAAGGCACACTATTATAAAGATAATCAACTGTGTGATATTTTGTGTTTTGAAGGATCACAAAATCAAGGAGTGCTCAGGGGGTTGATTAAATATACAGGAGAAATTGATTACTTATTTAAGGTATATCTTAATGGTGACTCATATTTTAAAGGAACTTCTAATACAATACAAAATGAGTCACTTCGCTGCATTCTTGAAGTTTGTAAAGGAAACATCTTACAAGAAATTGACGCAGCAGACTATGTATCTGTTATTGCCGACGAAACTACAGATATTGTTGATATGTTTCAAATTGTAATATTCTTAAGGTATTGTAATGCCTTAGGTAGTCCTGTTGAGCGATTATGGGGATTTTTTTATTCCGAATGAGCAAAATTCTGATGCAATTTCAGAAATTGTAATTTATGATCTTGAAAATATATTACAATAAAATAAGAAGAAGCTTATAGACCAAAGTTTTGATGGTGCAGTGGTAATGACCGGGGCTTTCAATAGAGTGCAAGCTAAAGTTAGAGATGTGTACCCCAATGCTTACTTTGTTATTGCTTAGCTCATCAACTAAATGTGATAATAGTGAGAGCTGTTAGACAAAATACAAAATCTAAAATTGTTTTTTCAAATCTTTGTGCTACACCCACCTTCCTTCCCGTTCTCCACACAGATCATCAGTGTTAGATTCATGTGTTAAGAAGAGAATACCCAGTGGTGGATCAGCGAGGTGGAACTACAAATCCAGGACTGTAAATGTTGTTTACGAAAAGAAGGGGCATTGAAAAAATGTTTTCAAATTTGTCAGATTCAGAGACCTCAAGCAGTGCGACAATAAATGTGGAAAGTGCTTTATTGGGGTATCTTGAAAATAATGAGCTTTGTTTCTGGCTTAATTCTTTCCATTTAGTTACGCCTCATGTAGAAATACTGTACAATGAACTAAACAATCGCCACATAAATGCTGCCAAAGTTCCAGTGTACATATCTACTTTCACTGCTGAAATTATAAAAGCAAGAAACACGGTGGAGTCATGTGATTTGGCAGCAGAAAACCCACACAAAAGAAAAATTGTTTCAAACACACAGACCAGAGCAGCAGCAGCAGCCAAGGAAATATGTGGTATTATGCTGTCACAATTGAATCTCCGCTTCAAGTTTACAAAACATCTTCCTGTGTCTTCCCTGCTGCAAGATTCACAACTTGAGAAATTTAATTCAATATTTCCAGAAAATGCGTTCAGTGAATGCATAAAAATGTTGCCAGTGTTTGATAAGGACAAACTATATACAGAACATTCAGTCATCTATTCAAGAGAAGAATTCAGGAAAATTGGTGGTGCTGTAAAATTGCTACAATATCTTAGAACTAATAATCTTTCTTCCACTTTTTCTGAAGTGTTGAAACCTTTGAAGATAACTATTATTCTGTCTCTAACAACAGGTGAATTTGAGCACTGTTTCTCCACACTGAAAAGAATTAAAAAATTCCTTAGGAACACTATTGAAGAAGATAGTTAACTGCGGTTGCTATGTTGTTCATAGAAAAATAAATGATAGAAAACATCCCGAAGTTCAACGAGAGAGTGGTTAATAAGTTTGCTACAAAGAAAGATCGGAGAATGCAGTTCATCTTCAAATAATCAAGAGAATATATAAAAAAATGAACAAACGGAGCACTTAAGAAATATAAAACTTAAACAAACAGAAAAATCTGCAGTTGCCAATCACTTCTGGAAATGCAACCATGAAATCTGTCATAGTATACAATTATTAAAACATGTACAAGCTGTTAATGAACTGGATATTTGGGAAAAAAATATATATTCTAAATAGTGAAAAAGAAAACATTTTGAATTTTGATATACCAACATTTAATAGTGTTCTACAATTTATTAAACAAGTTACACAAGTTAACACCTACGTAGTTCAAACCATTAATATGAATAATATAGATCCAGTTAAAATTAACCCAGACTTCAACCAATCTAGGTTATCCAGGAGGCAGATGGAAGAGGAAGCACATATTCTTCACCAGACAACTAGTAATCAGGATATTGTTCCAGAAAATAAGATAGAAGATGAAGTATATTTGCTACAATATTCCATCCATTCAACTTTTTCACATCTAGATATAAAGCAACTCCAACCTGTTAATATCACAGGTGACAACCAATCATCTGTGTCGAGTCCCAATGTTGGTATTGAAGATCAGGAGATCGTCAAGGGCAGGAGCCTTAAATTTCTCGGAGAGTCAAGTTTACGTCCGCCGACAGTAGTTGGAGCAGCATCCACTGAAGATGGTCTGAAGCAAAGACCGAAAAGCGCTTTTGGAAGAAATGGTGAACACCTGCCTAGTCTGAGTAAGTTATCTTACAAATTAGGCATGCCAGCTACTCATATTTTATATAAAACATATCTCACTTTTATAACAACTTGATAAGTCTTCTTTAAAATAATTAAGGTAAGCTAAAGTTTCAATAATCAGTGCAGTCCCCCTAGGCATAGGCCTAGACATAGGCATAGGCATGGACCTACCTCTGTCCAAATCCCGTTTATTTCTCTAGAATTTCTGGGCTAATAGTTTCCATTAATTTGTAATTTATCAACTTCGTTAAAATTTTAAGCATTGTTTTTCTAGTGCTACTTCTCTGCACATACATATTTGGGTTTTTCGGAACTCTTTTCCCTTTACATAGAACTTTTATTACTGCTTCTTTCCATTGTTTCGTTATTATACCTATTTTAAGACATTTGTCTACTGATTCTTTTAAATGTTCTTAGTATATGCTATCTGGGCGCGCAGCTTTGTTTGCTTTTGCCAATTCGATAAGTTTCTATCTCCGCTCTTGAAATTGTAATATGTTCCGTTATTTCCGGTGGAATTTCGGGTTTATTTATTGGCCTGTCTTGTTGTAATATCGCTCGGAAGTGATCTTGCCCTTTGGTTATTTGTATTTCTAGCATTGATAGCTGATTTTTGTAACTCGTTGTTATAAGAGGGTCTTTTTTAGGTTCCTCCACGATTTTTCTGCCTTTCTCTTCTGTGTTGTGTATTCTTGAGATCTATTAATTCTTTGTATTATCTCCTTTTTTACTGTATTCGTGTAGGTATTGAGGCTCTTTAGTTTGTTTTGCCTTATGAAGTAGTTTGATGTGTGTAGCTTTGTAGCATTCTATGTCAAACCATATTTTCTTCCTCCTAGTTGTTCGTGCAAATGGTCATTTTTTGTATTATGTGGCTTGTTCCAACAAGTTATTTCCTATTGCCTCCTTTATATCACTTATTTGCGAGGTCACATGATTTTATATGATAATACCTGATCACTGGAACAAGTATAAATTATGTATTATTGTAAAGCCAGCACTAGTTCCTTTAATTATCCCAGTATTCCACACGAGAACAGAAAAAAAAAACAGAAATTTTCACTTACCGCACGCTGCTGTCCACAGATGGCTCTACATGTAATACGTTAATGCGGGGAAGAAAATTTGCACTCAGCTAAGCAGTTTTATAACTATTTGTAATTCTATGCTTGTGTTAGTCCTAGGTTTGATTTTCCTTTCTTGTGTGAGGATAAATAGTACCTGCAGAGTATACTGAGAAAATATCTTACGAAAAGTTAATTGTCTGTGGGAAAGCAAATGTGCTTAAGTAAATATATCATTTGAACTTTCGCTGTTTGTTTTATGGGTGTACATTCAAATTATTTAGAAACTTGGTATTTGCATCATATTATAAGAAATTCTCATAAATTTCATCCTGATATATTTGAGGTTTAGTCTTCATTTACACGTTAAGTCAATGACAAGTATGTATATTGTGTACTGCATTACTTTCTTCTATCACATATATTGAGTAGATTCCATTCCACACAAAGGTTCTATACGGCGATTTCAGTAGAAACAAAGTTTTAGGGCCCTCAGAATTAAAAGCAAAACCATTTTTATAAAACACTATATTCTTCAAAATTACTTAGATGTAAGCCTACATACACAGTCGTTTTTCTAATAACAGATGTCGTTCGAGGTTTCTCAAAACACACATTTCCGGTGTACTGTAATTATGTAGTTGTATGAATTGAATATGTCAGCTAAAACAGACGTATCTCCACAGTTACGTGAAAATGCATTACGCTTACATGTAACTACAATTATTTACTTTTATCTAACAAACTTTCAAAAATCTTGGGAAACATTCGGATGCTTCTATTCGGAAATATTCGATCTTGGGATAATTGTGAGCATTGAAAAGGATTATAATAGTTAAATAACATAATCGACCTTATGTTACCTTATGGGTAGTTTGTAGCATAACCACTTTCAAAATAAAGCAATAGTCATTCTATATTTCACAAGAGGGCCTCAAGAATCCCCGTCTGAAGTACACTGGACATTAATTAATATTGAAATAACAGAATTCATGAAATTTATTAAGGTATTCTAATAACAAAGTCATTAAACGTTCCAAAGTAAAAGATTTCTCCCGAAAATCTAAAGACTGCGTATCTTTAAACACTAAAGATGTAATAACATTTATTTTGTTAAGTTTTATTTTCATTAGAAAAATTCATTTTAGAACTCCCTTGTCTGCTTATAGCCATTACGACGTTATAGTGATAGAAGTTCTGTGTTCGCGCCCGCGCTAAGGTACTGCCAACATGGAAATTCCTAATACATAAAAATGTTCGTTATGTTCTTTTTATTTGTACAAAGCTTTTTGCAAATAAAAAATACACATACATGGTTAAGTGTTCGTGCAGGCTGTTAACTTACAATATTCATTACATAGCTAATCCTTGTTTCACATGAGCTTGCCCCGTATCTCTTAATGGTCACGTGATCTTATCACCTCTCATTGACTGCTGTTGTGTATAGACTGTTGTGCGGTAAAAATTAGTTCGTTATTTAACATGGTGATATATCTTTATATGGTGGAAGAGAATGATCAAATTTATATTTTCGTGACTGTTTGAATTAAATATATCACACAACAGAGTTGATTTATCTGAAATGCATGTTAATTCTTAAACGAAGTAAAGAGGAGGTTCCTCTGCTCTAAGCCCGCCTTTCACATGGCACGATAGCACGTGTCTTAGCGGTAGTGATGTCATATTTGTTTATATGACTTATCACGACCTTGTTTTGAACTGGATTAGTCATATATCGCCATTCGAAGCTATGCTGTGCCGAATGCGAGAGCTAAATTATTTTATTGATCGTTTATTGCGCGTGCACTTATTATATGTATAATGGCAATGTCTACCACCAGTTTTTCGCTGAAGCATCGCAAGGGAAAAACCTTACAAAGCGGCGAAAAAAGAATTGTGTTGCATGTGTTTAATGCACTCACAGAGAAGAATCCGTCTTTGTCAGTGAGAGAAGTCGAATAGCTGTGCTCTCAACTTACAGGTGTGAATGTTAGATCCGTAGGGACATCGTGACATAAAATTGATACAACAGGAAATCTTACCACTCCAGGGGCAATATTACTGTGTGGCGAAGACGTTATTTAGGGACAATCAAATTGTACCGAGATACAAGTCGCAAAATATACGACCCTGACGAGACTTGGGCGAAAGGACACGCGAATAGTGAAGTATGGCGTGACACGACTTTTAAGACTGAAAGACAAGCATTTTTGCAAGGTATGTGTGCTGGTTTAAAATAATCCCAGTGGAAAAGGCCGAAGGCCTTTCATTATAAATTTGTTTCAGTTTCATTGCACATTCATTCAGTTCCAACTGGCTCAGTTTCATTATAAACTTGTACTTTTGCATGCCTGGCAATTATGACGTTTACTGCAGGTTATAAATGTGATGGGATGGTACCGCCTATGGCCTATGGCGCGAAAGCATTAGCCAATTAGGGTGAGGGGGAGGGTTGTTGCACGCCGAGTGATACATGTCAGCGGGGCAAAGTTATATGAAACGGAGATTAGACATGAATGTCCGTTAAAGTTATACATTGTTTACTTTTTGTAATGACCAATTGCATTTCAAATCTACAGCTTTCATATAGTCTTTACTAAAAGTTTTAGTTGGTACAATCTTTGTATTCATTTTAAGCAATTTCTCATTTATACGTTATTTTCTCCATAACTCAGTGCCTTTACACTCAAATATTATACACGTTTATCTTCTTTTCTCCTACATATTGGTCACTGTTTTTGTGAAAAAACCTCTTTTCATCCCTGATAGTCTCCGTATGCCGTTTCTTTGATCCTTATTTAGTTTGTCTATACTTACTTATTTTACCATATACCTTTTATCGTAATGTACAACTAAACTGTTGCAAATCCATTATTACGACTGGCGGCGTACACGCACAACGGGGTCTGCGCGGAGCGATAAAAGACAGATAGAGCAGTGTGGAGATAGAGAGCCTGCAAAAACAGATAAAGATAGCCCGGAGATAAAAGACTTGCCGATACAGATAAAGTTAGACGTCTGGAACGTTTGTGTTTTGTCTGGTGACGTCTTACAGAACATTCGATTTCTTGTTTGTTACAGAACAGCCTCGAATTATAAATGGAAATATATATAAGAGACCGCGACGCACCAGCGAGTAGTTGTAAACGTAGTCGTAATACGAGTGTGGTAATTGGAAGTGGTGTGTGCTTTGGAAGTGAACTATTTGTTGTAGTCAGCGAACTTGGAAGATTGAATGTGAGTGTTACGTAATGCTGCTGGTGTACAAAGAGTATTTCTACGCAAATAAAGAACTTTTGAACTTCTGCAACTTTGACTTTTAATTCTACGAACCCAAAAAGTCACAGTATATTACTTTAGGTTTTACTGATTTGCATTGAGTGGGAATAAATAGTGCGTACAATGTATACTGACAAAATCTCATAGGAAAGTTAATCTATCTGTGAGAAAGCAAGTTTCCTAATCTAAATATATATTTAAACCTAGCACTTATTTGTTTCATTGGTGTATTGTTAATTATATTAAAGTATTTTAGAAGAAACCAGAGTTTTGATACATGTATCCAATTATTGTCGAGCTATTATGTGTTTCAAATCGGAAGGTTTCTGGAGTCCAGCTAATCAGATGCCGCATCACACTCAGCGTTGCCAGCTTGTTACCCCACTCCTTTTATATTTCCCTCACTCTCGCACACTCATACTACATGCAGGACTGCTTGGCGCAAGTTTTTTAACGGTTTTGCTCCTTGTGTAGCAGGGTTACTCTGCCACACACATACGCTGTTCATGTCCCACTGTGTAAGGCAGCACATTCCTTATAGGGACCTTCTTTACGTTGCTGGGCAGTACAAATTCGTTACACTGTGTGTACACTACCTACACCACAAGCTAACACAGGTTCTTTTAAAAATCTACAGTTGCCGTATATTCCTGAGAATGAACCAGTTCACCTCTGTAGATCGAAAAATTACTTGTCCCAGCTGCGAAGGAGATCTTCACGCCCTCGAATCACATACACTGAAAAAAAAGATATGTGTATAACAGTTTAATGCAATATTAACAATATTTAAGGTTGAAGTCGACCCACAACTTAATGACGTAGTTCAGTGTAACAAAATAGCAAGCCCTACTCAGAAAACGAACTGAACATTAACTCAGTCGGTTTCAAACTGCGTGCACTAGGTGAACTGTTTATTGACGCTTGAGATAAATGTTGTCAGGAAGGAATGTTGTTTTTCAGGCTTATATGTGTTTAATGAATGGATGTTGGATTACCATAACCATATGAAAGATTAAACGTGCATCGCTCGCGGTGTAAGTATCGTACAGATTGGATTTTAGTACAGTCATAATCACAAAATGAAATTCTTTCTTATTATGAGATCGGCATCTGTCACTTTCAAATATTAATATCCAAGCGTAATTAATGAGATAATATTCCCAGTTAAAGCACGTGAGATGCGTGTACCATATTCGGTATAGCGCTGGTGGAGGGATCAAGCTTAGGATTGGGTGGAGTCTGCAGTACGGCCCGCCTCCATATGCCTTCATCTTTTGCAAAGATTATATTCAAACAGTGCATTTTTTAACTTTTGAGAGTCATTGTTTTACTGTAATTACTTTATAATGTTAATTCTATATTATAAGCACTTGAAAGCTTTCTTGAAAACAGCTAAAGCGAGATGCTCAATAAACGGCGGAAATATATTGTGGAAGAACGCGGGAGCATTAAAACCCAACAGTCAATGTGGTTCATTTCTGTCACGTGCTTCTTTGATATTTACTTTATTCTTAAGTGAACAAATTATAATCTGTAAGTACTGCAACGTCAGGCACCCAGTGCTAGCTTAAAACTTTAGATAAATAACGATAGAGCTACAAAAATCTGAAATCTAAACATAGAGATCTGAAATTAAAGGACCAAAACGTTAAGTCACATCGGACGATGAATGACACAATGTTCAAATGAGTACAGGGTACATCGAGCTTAGAGTTTACCCGGCACTCATCATACAGTATAAGGGAGTATCCCGGAGAAGAAACCTATGCAGGAAACTCATCCTGACTGAGATTCAAACTCTAGCGCTCTAGAAAGTGAGGCAGGCACTTTACTTCTACGCTACCGAGAAGGGCTTTACACACGATTTAGCCTAGGTAACAATTTGAGAAATTAGCTTAATGTAGCTGAAGAGGATAGTATACACAGAGAGAAGCTGTTTAAGCGAGATAGTAATAGGAAAGGCATGATAGATATGAAAAATGGTTTCCTAACCATTACTTACCTCTATTTTGGATATATCTACTTAAGTTAGCTTGAGACATAAGGGTCGCTGCAGAAGATAGCATACCACCAGAGACAGATTAGACCATCAGTCCCATGGTCCAGAATATCTTTATTATCTCTATAAAGTATCGTATAAGAACCCTTGTGATACATTAATTATCAAACTATCTCGTAAAGGATACAAATTCCTTAATTACACCCATCAGTTTTCCAAAAGTTACGATAGACATAAAGAGTAGTCCTGGAGGTACAAACATTAGTTATAAAAACAGCCAGTACTCAAAAACATTCATTAAACTGTCTAATATAGGATTAAAATACTCAGATGTTTCTATAATTTGTATAACACAGATATAAAAGCTCTCAAAATGTGTATAGTCGTTGACAAATATTTATAAGTATGTATTACAAAACCCAACCCGTAGGTTCGATATACCGATTATACTGCATTTCTTTTTTATTCATATCCTTCAGCGTTAAGTCATATCGGACGATGAACGAAATGGCTCAAATAAACAAGGTCCAGTTTTGAATGGCATATATAATTTTCTACAACTTGTAAATCAGTAGACATAGACGTCTTATTACACGTAAAGTTAAGATCTTTTAAAACTATTTAATTTATGTCAATGCTTCTTTAACTATTTCCGACATATTTGTTATTTTTGTTCCAACTTTCTCCTGGCTTGGAATCTTTAAAGCGCTCACATACATAACTCCTAACTTTATGGTAATAGCAATTAAATTGATAGGCAGGATGTAACAGCTCACTTATTAAACTGTTAACTATTATTTCAGTCTTCTATATACAGCTATAAGTGTAATTTTGCTGTAAACTATTATCTTAAGCTTCAGGTAAATAAAAAAATAATTTTTTTAGAAGACTGGTTTGAGAAAGCGGTATGATTGTAACACATTGATCTGCTCTTGAAAACTTTAATCTATAGCAGTTGTCTTGATTGTCCACCACAAGAGATATTCTAAGTTATCAAACATTGGAAGATGCAATACTCTTACGTACTTCTCATTACTGTCCTCAGATGGCTCCACAAATAATATGTTACCGGAAGTTAAAGGAGGTGTAATTATTTACAATGTTTTATAACAAATTGTAATTATGCTTTTTACATCCAATTTAGTTTAAATTTGTTTCGTATAATTTGAAGATAAACAATGTAATGAGCATACATTCAAAATATATCCAATGAGCAAGTAATTGTGTTTGAGAAGGGAACTCTTCTAAATTAAGTATATACTTTAGCATAGCACATTTTAAATGAAACCAGAAACCTATATAATTTTATATTTCCATCTAGAGAGTCTTCATTATATCGATTAGTGCAACGTGAACTTTGTACTTGCATCCAATTATAAATTGGTTTTCCTCTTCTCACCATTGTTACCTGAGTCATATAATGTAAACGTAGATGACCGTTTGTAACATTTCTCTAATTTTTCAGAACTGCGCTGTTGAGGAAGATATATTTATTGACATGCTATGTGTGTAAATTCGTACTTGCACGTTGTCATATGCCCAGGTTTGAACCTAGTATCGTGACTTTATTTCTCTGCCTGGTACATATATTAGTTAGAGGTAGCGTTACATTTCATCCAAAAATGCATAGACCATAATTCTCTGAAAACATATTTTGGGACACAAGGATACAAAGGAAACTATTTTATTAAAGGTTTCGTGAGTCTCAAAACAACATGCCTTAAAGACCAAATTAGGTTCAGTTCCCAAGTATGTGGAACAATGTTTTCTGAACAAACCTCCAAACACAAAACGAACCTTTACGCCTTAATCCAGATCTAATCAGGGGTATATAAATTGTACGCTCTGTTGGAGTTTTGGGGAGAATTTAGACATTTTATATCGTATTCTGACCCCGCATTTATCCTTTTAGAAAACCTCGGGACGTATCAATAGTATTTTGACACTATTTTACCCACTTTGTGCTATTCTAATTTCATGACTGTCATAAAAAACTTCCACAGAATTTTGAGTCACTAGTCCAATTATTTAAAACGTTATTGCAATATTTTACAGGTCTCTTAGCTGTGTACTTTCAAATAAAGTACACGTGTTCTTTCAAATAAACAGATGAGAGTTTCCTTGTTGTTGGAACTGCCATATGGGAATACACCAGACGCCAGCTATGTTCAAATATTTTAAGACGTTATTGCTATCTAATGACTCTATCATTCCAGTCTCTTTGCTTGCTTACGACATAATAAGGCAATAACGCCTTTCTTTAAGGAAACATAACTATTTCAAAATTAGAAACAATAACAGCAATGCTTCCAGAGAGGTTCTTAGACATAATCTAGTACCTGCTATAACGAGATTTACATTTTCCGAGCAGTAAGGTGTCGTCGGTGCTTGACAGTTATACAAAGGTAATCCAGGACTTAAGGCGCTACAGAGTCTATTCTCAGAAAGTTCAAGAATTACGCTTTACTTGTCCTGGAAAAAAATTAAAACTATGACATTCTAATTAGAATACTCACATGTTAGGTATCATAATTTTGGTAAATATAGGTATTTCCTCCTAAAACTTTAGTTTGGAGTATGCAGATTTCCCAGACTTTGAAGGATGCTGTTGTGGTGCTCAGAGACGACACTTTATAAAAATACCTTCAGTTAATCTCAGAGTGGTATATTTATGAAATCCCTTTTTGAATGGAATTCGGTAATTTTTCTGCCTGCTATGTCCATGATAGGGAAACCAAATGGTCTAGGCTTCTGAAAATTAACACTGTTTCAAGGAAATGCCATCCTAGAAATAGACAAAGTAGAGAACAGCCTTTACTGTTTCTAGGGCCTTTACTGTTTCTAGGGCCTTTACTGTTTCTCATTTTTGTTAATGACATTGCTGTTAATATTAACTGCCAGATAAGGTTGTTTGCAGACGATTGTATCATTTATAATAAAATTCGGAATACAGTGCATGAAACCGCTCTTCAGGATGATTTAAATGAAATCTGTAATTGAGCTGCGGCTAACAAAATTTCAATTAATGCCAAGAAAAGTAAGTCGATTGTTTTTAGTAGAACTAAGGGCAAAATTATTGTTAACTATCACATGGGAGGGGTGCAAATTCCACAGGTGGACAGCTGCAAATACTTGGGAGTGTACCTGGCAAGTAATGCTGGATGGGACGAACAAGTGAATTCCACAACTAGGAATGCGTGGAAGGCATTACATTTCGTAATGAGAATATTGAAAAAGGGGAGCGCTAGATCCAGGGAAATTGCCTACAAGGCCTTAGTGCGGCCGGTTATGGAATATGGAGTAGCATGCTGGGACCCGTATAGAGCTAACCAAATCGATCCATTAGAAAAAATACAGAAGAGGGCAATAAAATTCATAAAAAGAGGCAAGTATTTTGGGCCTATAAAAGGAGATGAGACTAAATGGGAGGAATTAAGAATTAGGCGTAAAAAACATAGGTTGGTAGCATTATTCAAAGCTAATTTTGGTGTAAAGGCATGGGTGGACGTTAATGCAAGGTTAGATAATCCGGATTATTATGGACGAAACGATCATAGGTATAAAATTAAGGGTAGAAGATACAGAACCGACGTAGGAAAATTTTCTTTTGTTAATAGAACCATTGAAGAATGGAATGAATTGCCTGTAGCAGTCTTTCAGGGCTGTCCCCTGTCGTTGAAGAAATTTAGAAAAAATCTAAATGGTTTATAGTTTACTTTTGAATTATAATGGTATATAATATGTAAATAGAGAAGTAATTAGATAAGTTTTAAGTGACTAAAGTAAAATAATATCATGTTTGTATTGTTTACTGTATTATTGTTGTAAATCTAGTATATGTAATTTGATCTGTATTCTTAACTCTGCCACCGGGTAGTACCCAATTACAGTTAATAAATACATACATACATAAATTGAGTTTTTAACGTGAGGTATGTTAGTAGTTCAATAAAACTTTGTTCATCTCTTGACAGATTACCAGCTCTGCAGAAGTCATTAAGCATAAAGAAAGCTTCTGAGAACATTCACACAGAGTTTAATTTAACCATTTTATCCATATAAAGCAAATTTTAAAATGCTGTAATTTGATCAAAATGATCATTAGAAAAATTAAAATTTTCTGAAAAAAATTACAGTCGAATATAGTTTGTTTTGCAAGTATTCATCTGAAAATCATGTCACATTCCGAATTTAAAGTTTGTATTGAAATACCTTTTTGGTTTTATTTATGCTGTTCACTTACACATGGACAAATTCCTACTCACCTGATACAAAGATGCACTTTCTGTCCCTGTCGATTCAGAGAGTCTACAATTACGTTCTTTCGAAATGTAAGCTTCAATATAATAATTACCAAATTTCTCTAAGTACAGAGCTTTGGTTTATTTTATATCAGTTAATTTCGATTGTTTTCTTCCTTTTTGTTAGTAACCGTTTCTTTATCTGTTGCATGTCATATTTATAACATATTAATATAATAAGACGCTTTTTAACTCCAAACCTTAACACTGTACTTAAATATTAGGTACGTCCAGATAAAATCTGATATACTCGCGAAATTTTGAATCACTACGGTCGTGATTTTTGTTTGTCGGCAAAATATTGTGTAAATGATAGTACATTTGTCCTCCGTAACCTAACCACGTGGAAGTACATAGCAGAATAAAGACAAAAGAATGACTAGATATCCTATAAACAAGCGAACATCTTGGTTTTCCTTGTTTTTATGTGAACGTTTTGTGTTTTGATTCCTTTTGTAACCTGAAAATGACATATAAAAGAGCTTAATGCAACTAAAGAGTCAGCGTAAAAGTTTGTAACATATGCCCTGGTATATGGACATACCTTTGACCTACTTTTTAAGGTACACTTTAAGGAGCACAGACGAGGGCTGTTCAGTACAGAATGGTCACAATATTTTTTGACAAACTGCCGTTACTCATCCTCATAATTTTTATGGCCCTTCTCAAAATAGTCTCTTCTAAATGCGATGCACTTGTCCCAGCGTTTCTGATACTCTTCAAAGACATGCCGGAAACCATTTTTTGAGAGATCCTTCAAAATCGCCTCCGCAGCCGACACCGCTGCTTCTGACGATGGACAATTCTTCCCACGAAGGCCTTTCTTCAAGTTAGGGAATACAAATGAGTAAAATGGAGCTAAATCTGGACTACAGGGAGGGTGAAGGATGCACTTTACGTTGATTTTTGCAAGATATTCAGCAACAACATTGGCAATGTGTGGCCGCGCATTATCCTGTTGCAGCATCCAGCCTGCTTAAGGTAATTCGTCGATCGTCTCTCATAATGGCAGCAATAGTATTGAAGTTTTCTTCCGTAAGAGCAGTAACTGGAGCACCAGGTTCACCCTTCTTTGATATTGATTGTCTCTCTTCTTTAAACATTTTAAACCGCCTTCGAGCTGTGCTGCAGGTAAGAACAGACTCTCCATAGGCCTCCTGTAACATGGTATAGGCCACAACTGAAGATTTGTTGAGACGATAGCAGAATTTCAAAGCCGCATATTGTTCCTCGCGTGTTATCTCCGTTGTAGCGATAGACGATACTGAACATGTCTGAACTTGCCGTTTCTCAAAGGCGGGAACAAGGGGTACCAACAATGAAACTACTACGGCGTTTTTGTTTCACATTAAGCCAACAGAATATAATAAGACGGAATTTTAGTGCGAAAAATTATGACCGTAAAACAAAATGATCATTCTTTATTGAACAGCCCTCGTCCATTAGGCGTCAGTGATAGTCAAAACTTCTCTTATTCTATTGCCTAGTAATCGTTTCTAATTTTTGTTTTCTTTGTAGATAAGGAAATTACGATATTATATATGAGTAAAACAAATTATTGAGGATTCAAGGTACTAACAAAGATTACCACAGAAACGGCTAATTCCACAGATTATATACTTTAACGAAACAAACTATTTATGTCATTGTGCTTTGTACGGCTTACCAGATGTTGAATAGTTATTCCGACTATCGCTGAAGCCTACTTTATTGTAGTATTTACAATGAAACATGTGATAACATCATTTGTGCAAATGTTTACTTGGATTAACTGTAGTAGATACAAGAATATGCTTTTGTAAGAGAACGTAGTACGAGAGTGGGTAGTGTTATTAGAGATGTAATATAATGTAAGGTTATACATCATAATTCTAGTTAACTTCGATGATGTAATGTTTAAGACAGGTCGATCAGGCTAAGAGTATTGTCTTATAAAATCATGACCTGTTCTGTTTCACATTTGTTGTAAAGGATACAAACAACTAGTTAACAGCTTGTTAAATTACTCAGTTTATATATTGTACTACTTAACATTAATTGAGGTGGCTAATGTCCAACCAGGTGTGACTTCAACAGATGATAATCACTAGGTGCTAAGTCTGGACTGTAGGGGGGATGGGTTGTAATGTCTCATCCGAACTGGGCCAGGAGATCGGACGTTGCATGTGCAGAATTGGGACGAGCTTTGTCGTGATGAAAAATCACTCCCTTCGTCAGCATTGTCCTCCTTCAATTTTGAATGGTACGTCCCAATTCTTCTAAAGTCTCACAGTAGCTAGCGGCGTTTATTGTTGTGCCGGGAGGTATAAACTCGCACAACAATACACCTTTTCTATCCGAGAAATCACTGGCCATCTCTTTGCCGGCAGAAAATATCTGTATGAACTTTCGCGGCTTCGGTGATTTCGAATGCCGCCATTGTCGAGAACGTTCTTTAGTTTCTGTTGCTGTGTACTGCACCCAGGTTTCATCGCCAATGACAATTGAATCCAACATTCGTAGCCCTGATCTGCATAGCGCTCCAGGAATCGGTGGGCCACTTCAACAGGTTGCCGTTTATGGACTTCGGTGAGATTTTGGGGACTCACCTCACACACACCTTGCGATAATGCAAATGTACGGACAAAATCTTGTCAATCGTAGTCTTACAGACTTCAGGGATAAGTTCGCACAGCTCGCGAACTGTCACATGCCGATCTTAAAGCATTTCTTGCTCCACTGTTGCAATTGTTTCGACTGAAACCGAAGGTCGACCAGAACGCTGTTTGTCATGGACGCCTGTACGTCCGGCTTTGAACTCTCAGTACTAAGTTTATGTATCATTTTACTTAGCTTTAATTGAGATAGCTATTGCTTATTACTTTGTTAAAAAGCTACACCAGGTATTTTTAAAGTTTCGGTTTTCTTCTAGTTGGCTCAAATAACATATGCTCTAGTTGTTTGTATGTTGTGAGAATGTCCTTTGAAGCTCCTTGAGTTCTGAATGACATAAACCATAACAGACGAAATGTTACAAGAAATGTACATCTTCTTAAAGTACAAACATTATATCTAAATTCTTTTTGTGGACACCATTATTCTGTAGATATTACTTTTATTAGTTTGAAATATGTAGCTTTTCACATTGAGAAAGGGCTTATTGTTTTATACCCCGTCATGCAAAGTCGTCACGTAGTGATCAGATCATATAGGATTTGTCTGTCGATTTCCACTTTCTCTCTCCACATGCAAATAATATTATCAATGTATTTATTTGGAAAGCATACCGTCAATGTACGTTAATGTAAATGTTCATAAATCCTAAAATGAGTATCCAGAGAAAACATTACAACAAGTAATTTCACGCAACTTCTACAAATATCTATTACGATTTACCAGTTAAGCAAATATCATCTAGAATGAAGAGGTGTCCGATGATTGTTCAAAACAGCTTAAAACAATTAACTTGTTTTGACAGAATATAAAAATTGTGTTATTTTTATCAAAATTCATATAGCCATTTCAGCGAGAATAAAAGTTTTCCAAAGTGTAAAATATTGTATGGAGTGTTCAGTCTTTGTATCACATCCTTGGAATGTGCTTAATCTAAATAACTTGATTGATGTTTAAGGAACACTTTGTTTTGGTCTAAACTGTTGGCCCTTTAAAGAATGCTTTTCAGTTTTATTTAGAGATTCCCAAAACTTGCTTGATGGTACATAACATATGATTTTGCCTGGAGGATAATACTTTTGTTCTTAATAAAAGCTAGTAGAGTAAAAATTAGTTGCTACGCAGTATATTAGCAAAGAGAATCGTGTAAGCAGTCTCATAAATGTACATTTACTCAAGATAGATTTTCCAAATAAGTTATTCACAGTAGCTCTGGACAAGTTTCAAAATGCATAGCAAACACCAGAGGTCCAGAGGTAGTCCTAGTCGGGCGGGGCTTTCCCCGTCCGGGTGTCATATGCCGCAGTACCTAGCCGCTTTGCGGCTTAACCTGCGTAATGAACTAGTAGATCCATGTTCTGCTGGGGTGTTTGAATTTGTTTACTGTTTGAAATTTTGGAGAGGTTTGGAATGGGTTGCCCCTCTTTGTCGTGGGCAGCTGTACTTAATCGTTCTCCCTTTTTGGGAGACACGAATTAGTTTTTTGCCCCGTTTTGGATACGGGTTGTGTAGCGCTTGTCCTTTGGCGTAGAAGTTGTTCCCAGAGACATCTGGGGTTTTCCTTGGGTTACCCAAGGGGTCCCAGGACGTCTCTCGGCAGTCTGAAGGACGGCAAGCGCCTTTGATCTCTCGGGTCATACCTTCCCAGGGAGTTCACTAAAGGGTTGGGGTGAATTTGGATTTTCTCGTACATTGATCGTGCCCTCTCGCGAATGACATCGACAATGTACGGGATCTGGGAGTGCTCATGTAGGATATGAGCCGGGAATCTCCAGCCTGTATCGTAGATGATGCGTAGTGCCTTGTTCTGCAGCGTCTGGAGTCTGACGAAAGTGGTATTAGCCACTGTTCCCCAGATCTCACAGCCGTACAGAATCATAGGCGGAATGATCGCCCGATACAGTTGGAGTTTGAGACGGATCGGCATGGTTGATCTGAAGATAGGGTATAGGCTCCGGAGTGCGACGTGCCCCAGCTGGACCTTGCCCTTGACGTGCGGAACGTAAGTTAACTTGCGGTCCAGCGTCACCCCGAGATACTTCGCCGTTTGCACCCAAGGGATTCGACGGCGCCGTAAAACGAAGTTCTGCTGCAACCGGTTGGCTATGGTTTTCGCCAGGAGAATAGCAGAGCTCTTCTCCGGGTTGATTGCCATTCGCCATTTTGCGCTCCATTCGCCAATGGCCCGGAGCTGGGTTTGGATTTGCCGGAAGCTGTACCGTGTATTCCTATTGACTGCGAAGATCATGAGATCGTCCGCATACTGACAGGTTTGGGTGTTGTGATGAGTTGGGATGTCGGCCATGTAAGCTGCGAAGAGCGCCGGCGACAGCACGCTGCCTTCCGGTACTCCAGCGCCAATGGGCCGCTCGGTGGACAGCTTCCCCTCCATCTTTACTCGGAAGCTTCGGTTTCCGAGGAAACCGGCCACCAAGGAAATGTATGGACGGGGAATTTCATGCTCCAGGAGTTTGTAAATGAGTCCTTCATGCCAGGTAGTGGCGAATGCCTTCTCCACGTCGAGCAGCACTGCTACCGTTTTAGACCTTTCCTGGAAACCCAGGGAGGCCTTCTCGGCAACCCGCAGTAGCTGCTCGGTCGTGGAGTGGCCAGAACGGAAGCCAAACTGGTGTTCCGGGATTAGGCCCCTTTCCTCCAGATGAGGAAGGAGCCGGGAGAGGAGCAGTTTTTCGAATACCTTCGATAAAACTGGGAGAAGGCTGATTGATCTGTAACTGGAAGGAAAAACCGGATTTTTCCCCGGCTTTAAAACGCACACCACGCGCGCCTCCTTCCAGATAGCTGGAAAGTGGCGCATGTATAAGCACGCGTTATAAATCCGGGTTAAGTGAATCACGGCTCTTCGTGGAAGGTGCTTGAGCATTTCCGCTGTCACACGGTCCTGCCCAGGTGCTTTGTTGGTTCTTAGAGAGTTAAGCGTGGTCGCTAACTCTCTAGGGGTAACGATGGGAATGTGGAACTCCTCGTGGTCAGGGGGCGGAGCTTCTAGGAAGTCCTCCACCACCTGTTCCACGAGGTCAGCATGGTCATCGTCCATTGGCTCTACCCTGGGTTGGAATTGAGCCTCCAGATAATCTGCTAGCGCCTCTGCCTTTTCTTTCGACTCGTAGACGAGTCGACCTCTAGGGCTATGTAGGGGGTGCTGGTGTACGGTTTTGTCTTTCCGCAGGCTACGGACTATTCGCCATGATTTTCTCTCCTGGAGATTGGTTTGCCTTAACATGTTTTCCCAGGCCTCTTTGCGGTGTGCTCTTAGGAGTCGTCTTGCCAGGGATTTGAACCACTGGTGTACTTCTCCTATCCTGGGATGGCGAAATCTCTGCCACAGCTTTCTTACGGCGTTTTTAGCCCTTATGAGTTGTTTGATGGGTCCTGGGATATCTGTGGGGTTTGGCGTGTCTATTGGGATGCGGTGTGTGTGAGCACGGACCGCGTTGAGGATGGATGTGGAGAACTCCCTGGCTGCCGCCTCGAGCGACTCCACAGAGTCGATTCGAGGGCAGGCTTCCACGGAGTTTTGGATGTGAAGAATGGCGGCATCCCAGTCGACTTCATCCACCCAGTCAGCCGTTGCCAGAGCTGCGACGGTAACGTCTGAATTGATCACAACTGGGTTGTGGTCAGAATCCAGAGCATTCACCGCCGTGAGGTCCAGATGAAATATAATATTCTTGGTGATTGCGAAATCTATGACGTCCGCCCTGCCACGAGGCGGGAAGTGCGTTGGACCCCGCGGGCCATGCGCATGAAGGGTTGGGTCTCCGCAGATGATGCGGTAGATGCTCCTTCCCCTATCATTCTGGGTTCGGCTGTTCCATCCTGGGTGTTTGGCATTGAAGTCACCGGCTATGCACACTCGGTGGTCTAGGTTGAGGAGTGCCCTGTAATCCGCTTCATAGAAGGGATGGTTGGGCGGGTCATACACCGCCACAAGCACTAGGTCTGAACCGCCCAAGGAGAGCCTTATGGCGGTCGCCTCCAAGTGTTGAAGCGGGGGGATGGTAATGGGAGTATGGGTGATGTGATTTTTTATGAATATAGCTGTACCGCCGCCCCGCCGGCCGACTCTATCGGCTCGGTGGACGGCGTAACTTGGCAGGTTAAATTGTACACCAGCATGCAGATGCGTTTCGCATACCATAAGGAGGTCAATCCCGTGGTCACTTACAAACTCCAAGATGCCCGGTCTCTGTTCCCGGACTCCGTTTGCTGGCTGGAAGAGGGCAGGCGCTGCTGTGCCTGCAGAAGAAGGCTTTTGCGCAGGCTATGCTGCGCAGAGAGAATGCACTGCTTCGCCGGGCTGCTGCTTCCTTTATGGGCACACTCCAGAGCACGCGTTTTACAGTCCACGTGCTCGTGCCCTGAAGAACTGGCGCAACCGGTCTAGAATGCTGCTTCTCTCGACGAATGGACTGCACTGAAAGAACTCGAGACGGGCGATGCCGAGCATTCGAGTGATAAGCGTCGAATGAGACGCATAGCAAACACAACTCAAAGGCTCAACCTTATACTAAGTTTAGAATACTTCCCCTCTCAAAGACAAATTTTTGTTCCTTTACTATTTTCTAAGTAGATACACACCAGACACATTTCATTCCTATTAGACAAAACTATTTAAATATAATCTTTAGCTAATCAACACGATTATAATTTGCATAAAACATAATCAACAATTACATATCTTGTACTGCGCGATTATACATCGCATACAGAGCCATCTGTGGACAACAAGGAGAGGTTGGTAAAACTATTGATTACTTTTCAGTTCCTTGCCAACCAAAACGTTTCTTGTACTGCACAATCGAGATAACTAAAATGACGTGCCTATATAATATTTACGAGGTTAGGTTAATGTATAACACTCACACAGCTTTCCTAACCCAGTTTTCTACAGAGCCTTACTTTTGTACTTGCTACAAGTATATGTAAACGTTTGTACAAACAGTTTAATTACATATGTCGTTCTATATACAAGAGTGATATAAGAGACCGAAGTGCTAGTTAACAATCGGCCAAAAGAGGCAAAACAATATTTTCCCGCAGTAGCAAAACGACTAGAACCAAGACTTAACGTATCAACAAACCTCACTACCATTTTAACAGGACATGGAAGGCTTAAAGCCTATTACAAGAGATTCAACATAATTGATGATGCTACATGCACCTGCAACAGAGGAGACGGAACCACAGATCACATCCTGTATGACTGCATAAAATGGAAGGATTACAGGGAAAAACTAAGGATGATAATAAACAAGAAAGTAACAGCAGACCAGCAGAAGAGACGAGTCGTCCAGGTTTACCTGGAAGGAGTGTATGCTGCCCAGCACCTAGCCGCTTATTGCGTCTTTATCTGGGCAGTAGAGAAGAGTCATTATTGTCTCACAGGCGATTGTTTTTGGCAGTGGGCATATCTAGCCTTTGTGTGCGCAGTCGCCCTGTGTAGGGGGGATGCGCCAATGCTGGCTGCGCTCTTCCACCTGCCTGGGAGGCATCTGAGCACAGTCCGCTGAACAGGCTAGAGGGAAAGGAACCGTGTTAATGTATTAAGTTTACCAAGCCCATTTCTGGGCTTAGGAGGTTGGAGTCAGGGGAATGTGGCCCTGTTCAGTACTAGTTACCCAAGGCATCTTTGGGTAACCGGTAGCTCGGTCGCCGGCGAGGAACCCTGTGGTCGTAACGGCCTAGGGTGTTCACCAGTATGTTTGGATGGGACTCCAGCTTATCGTAGATGGTGCGGGATCTTTCCCGCACCACGTCCACGATATACGGGACCCTAGAGTATGTGTGTAGGATGTGGGACGGAAATCTACGCCCGGTATCATAGATCATGCGCAATGCATTGTTCTGGGCGCGCTGGAGTCTGCGAATAGTGGTGGGAGCCGCTGATCCCCAGACTTCGCAGCCGTACAGAATCAGGGGCGGTATGATCGCCCGATATAGGCGTAGGTTGAGGTGAGTTGGCATGGTGGACTTTAGAATGAGGTATAGCTGTGTTAACGCTGAATGCCCTTGTCCGGCTTTGACCCGGACATGAGGTGCGTAGGTGAGACCGCGATCCAGGTGGACGCCAAGGTATTTGGCAGTGGGAGGGAAGTGGCCAGTACATAACCCCCCCGCAGCAGCCGAACCAATGACAGAAGACCGGAGCAACCAGGAACTACCTCCGCCCACCCGCGCTAAACATATAAAGACCGTGAAGCCAAAGGGCTCCGTGTCAGTCATCGCCGAGACTACGAGAGAGTTAAGGCAACGCCACTGAGGATGTTTGACGCAGCTTTGGACGAAACGTCTGGAAGGAGATTCCTAACTAGACCACGGCCCACAAGCCCGGATAATCAGTTTTTATATTATGACACCGGCCGTGAAAGCTTACGCAGTTTGATCAATATCTAAGGGACTTTTGTAAATATATCAACACAACAAATCTAGAAAGTGCTGAATAACTAAATAAGTAAATTAATTCTAAAAGATTATAGTGACTGTGTGAACGCAATTTAAAGCACAATAATTTCAATACCTCAGTTAATATGAACAATCAATATGAAAGCAAAGCAAACCAGAATATGTAATATTACAAATGTAATGGAACATATGGATGAAATAAGGGAATAAAAAATCGTCCCGCTATATCCCGTCGCTCAAGTTTGTTGCTATTCTCTTGAAGTAAGGAGTAATACATGTTCCGTTTTAAAGGTTCAAAGGCATTAGAAAATTGGAACGAAAATAACAAATAAACCGGAAATCAATAGTGAACTATAACATTTTTCAACATTTAATTATGTTGCTGGCATCTGCATTTTCTGTTTAATAAGACCTGTCCCTATCTAATGATTTACAAGTTATAGAAAATTACGAAGCGTGTCCATAAAATAAGGTCTACAATTTTATTTAATATAGAAAACATGTTTATTGTGAATGAATGTTACATTGATGGAAAGGAGAAACTCACGGCTATTTTTCAACGTAATCACTATTGCAATCGATGCACTTTTGTATGCGCTGTGGCAGTTTTTGTTTACCGGTGTCATAGCACTCTCCCGACAAGCTGCGCAGGTAGCGTTCAACCTCATTTTTCAAATCATCGTCGATCTGGAAATGTGTTTCACCCAGGTGCGACTTCAACTCAGAAAACAGATGATAATTACTAGGTGCTAAGTCTGGATTGTAGGGGGGATGGGTGAGGATGTGCCATCCGAACTGGGCCAGGAGATCAGCCGTTGTCGTGATGAAAAGTCGCTCTCTTGGTCAGCATTCCCCTTCGAGTATAAAGCGCACATCGCAATTTTTTTAAAGACTCACAGTAGCTAGCGGATATTATTGCTGTGCCCGTAGGCATAAACTCGCACAACAATACACCTTTTCTGTCCCAGAACACAGTGGCCATTACTTTGCCGGCAGAAAGTGTTGGTATGAACTTTCGCGGCTTCCGCGAATTCGAATGCTGCCACTGCGAGAACGTTCTTTAGGTTCTGGTGTTGTGTACTGTAGCCAGGTTTCATCGCCAGTGACAATTGAATCCAACAATTCCTCGCTCAGTTCTACATAGTGCTCCAGGAATCGGTGGGCCGCTAAAACACGTTACCGTTTATGGTCTTCGCTAAGCATTTGGGGGATACACCTCGTACACACCTTGTGATAATGCAAAATCTTGTCAATCGTAGGCTTACTGACTTCAGGGATAAGGTCGCACAGCTCGCGAATTGTCACACACCGATCATTAAGCATTTCTTGCTCCACTTTTGCAATTGTTTCGGCTGAAACCGATGGCCGAGCAGAACGCTGTTCGTAATGGACGTCTGTACGACCGTCTGTGAACTCTCTGACCCACTTTCGCACGTTTGTGACGTCCATACACTGTGGGCCATAGACCTCGCATAACTAACGATGAATTTCAGTGGGAATAGTGCCCTTGGCATTCAAAAAAAAAAAAAAAAAAAAAAACGAATCACTGCAATCAACTCGCACTTAGCGGCGGAAGTGATAGGAAGCTCCAACGCAAACTGCTGCCCGGCCAAGATAAATATTTGCAACGGGTTCGTTTTGGTGGAGATTTGAAGGGGTGAAAGCAAGCTACACGCCAGTGTTGCCGGATCTCGCGTAATAGCGTTCCTCATGGCTCCAGCATTGCCAGAAAATTGGACCTTGGGCTCTATTGAGTATCATTTCAGTTATCGTCCTAAATGACCTAATGTTGAAGGTTTTCCCTTACCCTGAAAGATGAATGTCTGGTAACCCTGAGCTCTATGTACCCTGCACTCATTTGAGCATCATTTCAGTCATCGTCCGATATGACATAACGCTGGAAGTTTCCCTTACCCTGAATGATAAAAATCTGGTAACTCTAAGCTCTATGTATCCGTCACTCATTTGAACAGTATTTCTCCCATTTTATTATTTGACATGTAATTCTCTTTATATAGTACCTGTGCTTCTTGTGTTGGTAACATCTAGGGTATGGTCAACACAGCTCTAATTTTAGCCTAACCGAACCTCAGCTAATCCTCACTCACTCTTGCGATCCTTATAAAGTATTCTGGTCACATTTGTTTCATTATTATTTTCTCTATCACGATATGTTCGTTTATCAAAGCTTTAAAATTAGCTCTGGATGACTGTCTAATTACTGATGTTGAAGGACTTATTGATTAGTTTTAATTATAAATTTCGCGAGTATTCAAAATATATAAGAGAACCCAAAAATAGACTGTAATAACATTAAACATCTATGAAATTTTAAGATAAATTCCCAAGTAACTGTACAGGTAAAATTAAATATGTGGACGTTTTTGAAGGCAGTCATGAAACAATTAGAATTACCCAAGTGGGTAAAACAGCATCAAAATGATCTTGATATATCCTAAGCCTACCGAAAACTTCAACGAATTATCTAAATATATCGGTTGCTTTGATCTGGATAAAGCCGGAGACATGGTTAAGTTTGGTTAGTGTATAAGTGATAAAGGGATAGAACAAATGAAGTATCAGAAACAGTTATTAAAACATCACGAGATAATACACCTCGAACATCTGCAAAGACAAACACATCCTCAGAGCCTTCAACCCCTTACAAAGACATCTCCGTCTCACACAACAGTGGTGTAGGCGTTGGCGGATGTCCGTTAATCTGGACAAAAGCCACGCCATACTATTTACATAGAGCCACACCCCCTCAGATTGCACCAACTTCAGCTACCGAGGTCGAAGGATAGAGTGCACCAACTCTGTCCAGTACCTAGGTGTTAACTTAGACAGGGGTCTAACCTTTCGCCAACACATCAGGGACCGAGCGGCGAAGGTACAGGGAGCAATTGCTTCCCTGTATCCAATGCTGGGGTCAACCTCGATGCCGGTTGGGATGATGTTATACCTCTTCCGAGCGCTGGTAATCCCGGTTATGCTTTACGCCTGCGAGATCTGGGGCATGGCCGCAGACAGCTGGCTATCATGGCTCCAACGTGCACAGAATAGAGGACTTACGTCTATATATTCTGTGGGATGTTATTTTCCTACCAGATTGCTCCACGAGTCCTCGAGTCTTCCATTCGTGGAGGATGAAATAAGGCGCTGGGCATTAAAATTATACGCAAGTTTACCCAACCACAGAAGCGCCCTTGTCAGATCCCACTAGACGTCGTTCTAGACAGCACCGGTTACCCCTCATGGCTTGCGGGCATCCGAGATAACCCAGGAGCTAATCCGAACAGCAGCTAAAGCTGAACTCCACATAATCCTTCCAAGCTGCTTGGCATCTAAATTATTCCCCAAAGTAAAAACAAATAAAACACCAGGGTGCAAGGTGTTGCATCCTGTCCATCAACCGCCTGGTATATCTTGTAACCTTATAAATAACACCATTCTAAAAACCCTCATTTCACCCTACAATATCCCGTAATCGACCTTACCTGCGGTAAAACCCTTAACGGGTGGGCACGCAGCAGAAACCTTCTGGCCATATACAGCCAGTCAGTACCACATGGCATGGCATCGCATCTCGAACAGCTTCACTTAGTAAAAGCTTAAAACCGAAACATCTGCCAAATACAGCAAAAACAGCTGAAGGTGGCTGACCTCAGACCCTCTCGTCTTGCCTACTATTAGGAGTTTCTCTATATGAAGTTCTAATTGGGTCCGACGAGTTGACCATACAAAGACAATGAAATGACAAAACTAGTACATAGCGACCACGTCCTAAAGCATTTGACAATCGGTTAAGTCTGATGTATTCTCGCTCCGCCTACAAGTGGATAGGTATACATCTGAATGTTTAAAAATACATCTGTACGTCAGTAAACCTGGCTGTAAGTTATATGAATAATAACGGAGCTTTGACAACATGGACGTTAAGCTAATTTCTGCATACTGATGTACAGGGTGTAGGTGAATTAATAAGGCACTGCAACAGTAATTAGTTGAAGAATGAGTTGAACAGATCGTGTGAGTGGAAGTCGTATATATGTCGAAAATTTTGGTTTGTTGTGTAAAACAGAGTTGGTCTGCTGTAAACCTACATACAAACGCCTATTGCTCTGTCTGTCCCATGTAAACGTTAATTTACTGGTATTTTGTTAGGTACAGGGAAATTGTGAGTATGAAGTGTTAGATTTGAAGTGATTGTCAAATGTTTTAATGTATATAACATTTCATATACCCGTATGGCTAACAGATATAAAAGAGAGTAACCATTTGATAAATGAGAAAAGTATTAGTTTTGATAATATCTGAAAAATAACAACTAATATGAAGGACATTTTGTTTTTTAGCAGTTTTACTTTTTTTTTGGAGTAAGGGTTTATCTCCTACGGTTTACCAGTGGTGACTACATATATAATCCAAAGTTAGAGCAATTCTGAGGACATTCCTAGAAAACTAAAATACGAATACGTGTCATTGGATTTCGCCTACTGCAGTGTAACCAAACTGGAAACTGGGATTTACAAAATTTAAACAGTAGCTTAAGTGGAAGATCTGTCTTTGAAATCTTTCTCACTTTCCTGGAAAGCTGAACGTAATTTTGCTTTTAGTCTATGCGGTTTTCAGACTTAAAAACCTTTTTCTGCAAATGATTTATCTTTTTGCTCTGTCCACAAGAGTCCAGGGAGTGGAATGTAATACTTCCTTTGCTAACTGTATTGTCGCAAACGCATTGTTAAGGCGAGGTGGCGCGGCCGACGAGTTCAAAGAGTTTGGCGGTGCAGTGCGGAGATGAAAGCTTGCCGAAACGGTAGGGGGAAGAAGACGGATTTCTGGAGAGTTCATCTTTCTTCTAGCGCTGTTTGAGGACATTTCGGAATAGCGAGTAATCTATGAAGGAGACGCCGCCCGCCACTGGGGGACAGTCGGTAATTGGAGGCGTGTGCGTGAACAGCTGTGTGAACTTTGTGGTCGATGACATTGCAGGTTGCATTGTGTAAGTGACGTAATTCTTATACCGTCAGTTTGACTAAAGTGTGTTTCGAAAGAAAGAAAGAAATAATGAGCAATTTTAAGCGTTTGTAAACTGGACTTTAAACTTCACGAACCTACAAAGTCACAGTATGTAGCAGGGAGGGTTCAAGAGTGGAATGAAACTCAAAATATATCACTAAATAACTTATAGTACGCTATATTTGACAGCGGCACTCTTCTCAAATATGAGAGAAATGCTGGAAATGTTTAACTACTCGTGTCACAAACGCCAAATACGTTTGAATTGTATGGCTCAGGCAACACTGGTAAGAAGAGAAGAAGGCACTTCCATGATTGGATGTGAGTTCAATATTATAGAATTGCCAAATAATTTTTTTTTTATTTTCTTCAAGTGGCGGAAAAAATTCATTTATGGACTAACCTCGACTGCACTGGGATGGTGCACCCGGGAGTGTGAGCTTCACCCGAAGGTACTACCCAATAAAAAGGCCTCCACCGGAGGGTAGTCAGGAGAGGAATTCTAGCAGTATCGCTATAAGCACCTGCGGATTCATGGAGAACGTGTACAAGATGGCCGTATGGCCTAACTGAGGTGAGGTTGGGTGCTAGGACATAAGCATGGCCGAAGCCCTGAATATGCCCTCGCGCATTCATGGTGAAGGGTGTAGTGCGGTGTAATGTCGTTTCCAATAAGAAAGAAAGATGAAAGATGGCAAAGACTTAAGGCTATTTATTTTTGTTTGATATACCTGGTGCCGGTACAATGGGCACGGCTTACAGGCTCTACATTTGCATGATACTAGAGTTTTCAGTTTTTGTTGGTTTTGACGTCATGGCTTTACATAAAGCCCATATGGCGTCCCTTTATGGGCGCACCGAGAACAGCTTAGGTTAGTTCGTTTTCTTTTAGGTGCTCCGGTTTTCCCTTGAATTTTATTCTTTTTGTGATTTTATTTACATATATAACACACAACACTCACGCACGCACTAATGTGCATATGTAGTACGTCCCTCGCACTCACACACTCATTCACGAACACTTCACTTCACTTCGTTGACAATTTACACTCAACTGTCCTGCTGTGCGGCAGCATGTCGCTCAGTTTCTTGGGCAGCCCGGGAGTGGTGGCCCCTGCCGGCGGTTTGCGAGGCCTTGGGCCGTGAATTTTGGACGCGCAATGGGGGGCGAGTCGTCCTTATTTACAGTATTTTCACCCGTTTAATTTTGCGGTGTTTTGGCTCACCTTTTCCGATGTAATGGATTAAAGCGTTTGTATGCCGACGAATGCGCGCCCAAATGGAGGAGGCTCTTTTTGCCAATTACTCGGGGATAGTCGGGATTCGGACTTCTTGATGGAGGGAGTCGTTAGTGGTGCGGATGGGAGCGGATAGGATTTTCCTAAAGGAGAGGTTTTGCAGCGTTTGAAGGTATTTTATGGTTGTTTTGGATGCGTTTGCCCAGGCCACACATGCGTAAAGAACCACTGACAGAATGAACGAATTGTACAAGATAACCTTGGAACAGAGTTTCAATTGTTTACTCCTAAATTAAGGCCGCACATCTTTAATCGCTGCCGCCCTTCATTGGCAATATCTTTTATGCGGGTGGACGAGTTCATTGTGCGTTTCAAAGACACGCCGAGGTATTTGGCCTGCTGACGGCAGTGCAATACTTGACCACCGACCGCTAGGTCCATAGTCAAAAGGCGCCGCTTTGAAAAATGGATAAGCTGGCATTTATTTGCATTAATTTTAATTTTCTAGTCATGGAGCCACGAAAGGAAGCGGTCAATATACCGCTGCATCTCTAATAGGCAGAAACGAGGATTTTTATGGTGGTTGTATATTGGAATGTCGTCAGCGCACATGGCCACCTTACCTCTGGCGTCCACAGGGAAGTCGTTGGTAAACATAATGTACAAAATGGGGGACATGATGGCCCCTTGCAGGACGCTAGCATGTATGACTCTTTCCTTAGAGGAGGAAAACCACGCCCACTTGGACGTGGAAGCGTATGTTTTCTAAAAAGCTGTGCAGCAGTGCTAAGGAATTTTGGAGTCCAGAAAAACTTCGGTGCCGTTTGTAAATCATGCCGTTGTGCCAGCACCGATCAAATGCAGCTCCTACGTCCAGAAATGGTGCCAACTTTGAAGCCCCATTGTTAAATTGCTCTGTCACGTCATTAGTTAATCTTAAGAGTTGTAGATCTGTTGAATATTATTTTCGAAAGCCGAATTGGGAGTTGGAAATGTCATCCAGTGACGGAAGTTGATTTTGGAGACGAAACAGTATCACCTTTTCGTGCAATTTAGCAATAGTAGACAGGAGACTAATGGGGCGGTAGTTTTGAGGCTGCCTGGTTCTTTTCCCACGCTCGGGAGCATTATGACATTGGCTCGTTTCGAAGTGTCAGGGAAGTAGTTTTGCTGCAAACAGGAGTTGAAAATTTTTGTGAGGTGCACCAGGGATTTTCTCGGGAGATGCTTGAGTTCCTCATTAGTTACCCTGTCCGGGCCGGCGGGTTTCCCATTAGGTAGCTTCCTAATGAGCTTGTAGACTTCCTGCAGTGTTGTGAGGGGCAAGTGTTGCTCATGCCTCTGTACCACCCAGTTTTGTACCCATGGGTGGACTTCCCGTTCTAGCTCAGGGTTCCTCGCAGGGTTCTCTGTGAATTTTTCTGCCAGACAGTCTGCAAAAACCTCGGCTTTTTCCTCAGAGGAGAAGTGCAAGCCGAGGCGAGTGTGTAGCACCTCTGTGGCTGAGTTAACGCTCGAGGAGACTTTAAATGCCTTTAATAATTTCCACAAAGGATTGTCCGGATGTGTGCTATTTAACATTTTCTGCTCCCACTGTTCAATTTTATTAATTTTAATTTGCTAGCACTTTATACTCAATCTGGCGGGTAAGCCGTCAAACTCTCGTCAAGCACCGCCTCCTGGCAATGAGCTGCTCCACCTCAGGGTCGTGCAAAAACTGCGTGGGTTTGTGGTAAAGCTGGTGGAATTTCTTTTAGCCGTGTGCAGCGAGGTGGTGTTGTTTTCAATGGCGACGTCGATGTCCGCCTCGCTGTTGTATGACAGCCCCGGCTGCGCCAACCTGTGCCTTTCCAAAGTGTATTTGTTCCAGTCAGATTCTGCGCGCCTAAGAGGGCCGATCACATCGTCCGTGATGGCGCCAAAGATATCGAAATTCACTGGAAGATGGTCGGAGTCTAGGCTGTGATACACAGTGAAGTTGTTTGTTAATGTCGCACTTTTTCTAATTACGAAGTTCAAAATTTCAGGGTCGAAGTGCCCTGACTTGTGGCATGAGGTGGGTTCGTGGAGCAAATACACCTCAAGGTCGTCATTTTCTGTTATAAGGTCTACTAGAAGATTTCCAGCCGCATTCGCTCGACCTGAAAACCACCAGGGGTGTCGAGCGTTGAAATGTCCTGCCATTATAACGTGCTCCTCCAAAGCGGGGATTTGTTCAAGGTCGCGTCTAAAGTGGGGGGAGTTGGGGGGCCGATAGAGGGCTACAAGAATCACCGTTTTGTTAATTACACGTGTTTTAAGATCCGTGCAGTCCAACGCTGTCAATGGTGGCAGCGTAACAGAAGCTGGAGCAACTTTGTTTTTTAGTAAAATGGCAGTTCCCCTCCCTGTCTGCCAATCCTATCGGTCCGAAGGGTTTAGTAACCCCTGAGTTTAAAATATACTCATGCTTTAATTTTGTATCGGAAATAAATGTGACGTCAATTTTGTTACGCCGCAGGTAGCTTTCAAGTTCATGCTGCTGCCTGTAGATGCCGTCGGCATACCACAAGAGCACGCGAGCTAAAGATGTGTCTCTCCTTGGTTGAGCCATTTACTCTAAGATGTCGAGAGGAGCCATTTGAGAGCTTCTAATTTCTCCCAAGTGTTAGTGCAGCCTTTAAACCTGCCGATGAATGGTTGCACTTATGTTATTATCTTTTGAAGGTTGAGTTTCTTAAATGTGTCCTGAGAGAGCCTGGGAAGGGGTGTTGTTGGAGGTGGGCCAGTTGATGGTGTCACGCGAGCGCTTTGCCCTCTCATGCTGCCTGCAAATGAGACGCCATCTCTGACCAAGGCCGGGTTGGCAATAAGTCGTGGACCTGGTTGTGCAGTTGGGGGCGCCATGCATATAGTTGACTTGAAAGGCTCACAGAAATTCTAGGTTTAGGGTATTTTCCCTCTGAAAGACAGATACTTGTTCGGTTTCTAGTGTTTAAGTATATACACCAGGTTCTTTTCACTCCTGCTTTTCAAAAACCAATTAAATATAAGCTACAACTGATGAAAATAATCATAATTTGCTATAAAACTTTGGGATTTATTAGAAATTTTATACTCCGTGGTAATATATCGCTTACAGAGCCATCTTTGGACAGCAAGGAGAGATCGGTAAAAAGATTCAGTATTCAATATTTTGTCAACCGAAAAATTTGCTGTAGTGCACAGCGGAACTAATTGAAGTGACGTGCCACATATAATTCCCGTATGGGAGGGGTTCCGTGCCCTTCAGCTGCCGTGGTGAAGGCGCTGCGCACCCCTAGCACTCGTGGTACCTCTGACGTTACTAGAGGAGCCTTGTGCCGAATATTCCAGGACCTCCCTGATTGGGAGTTGTTCGGATTGGGTTGGACACGAGGGGGCAGTGGTCCCCTATACCCATGGGAAATCGGATAGGTGTCCGGCGGCGTTGAGGGAAGTCGTTAATATTCCCGCGTACTAGTCAGTATACCTAGTAGAAAATGTGCTAGATCACCAGGCGGCCCCAGCGAGGTTATATCGGTAGTTTTCCCATTTAGTAGTTGGCGCGCCTAAGTGGCGTATCCACTTCCATCCCGTCTTGGATCCAGAGGACCAAATGGGGGCTTGTTAGTCTCTAGGTCTAGACCTATGGAAAGCCCGACGGAGGCGCCGGACGCCCTTTTGGAACAGCTCGGTAACTCCCTGGTTGAAGGACGCCAGGGTTGTTGGACCTACGAGTCCACACTAATTGGAGTAGAATCTCTGCAGTTAACATGCCCATGTACTATGTATTTACAAGGTTAGGTTAATGTTTTATACTCACACAACTTTCTTAATCCAGTCTTCTACAAAGCCTTATTTTTTACTTGCTGCAAGTTTATGCAAACGTTTATACAAACAGTTTAATTACATATTTCGTGTTATATACAATAGGAGACTGAAGAGGGAGTTACCAGCGTCTCCCTAAGTCCAACGTTTCAATTTCCTTTAAATTATAGGTAGCATAGGAATGGTGCTTAAGATTTTAAATATCTAAATTAATTAGAGAATTTAAACAAAAACAAAAAAATATCTGGGAAATCGATAATGAGATCAAATAATAGATGTAAGTTAGTATTTTAACATATTCTGTATTTATTCAATACTAACATTTTGTCTACAAGTCATCACTTAATAATTAGGTCATTTAGAATGATTAGAACTTCCTAGTTCTTTACCAGAAAATCCAAGAGATATATTTTATAATCAAGCAAATATATCAGACATATGGTAATTTGATATCGTTACAAAATCGTTATAGAAAATAAAAAGATACTCTCACTACGTTTTTAATGTAGAGGTTAGTTTCCGAAGGTTGGTATGATTGCATTCCTGGAAGACAGTTGGTTATGTAACGACTGTTTTTTATTTGTTCGAAATATTGCTTGAGAGTCGTGCAGTCATATACAATTTTTGTTTGTAGTTCCAGTTTAGTCCAGTAGACAACGTTGTGGATCACAGGATAACAAAACTTAGATAAATAAATGTCATTACCTTAGTGATTTAAGGATCACAGTCTGTCTCTCGGTCCGATTGTAATTAACTCGACTGAAAACAAGAACTCATATCCACAAATTATATGCTGATACAGAGTTTCCAAATCAGTAGCTATCCTTTATCTTGAATGCTTTACGGGAATATTGTATTTAAATTGTTGTAATATTTATTATGTGACAGTAACATAATTGTTAGTTGAGCTTTGTGTGATTCGCCTTAAGGGACTCAAAGTTTCGCTGTTTCACTCCAATATATTTGTAATGATTTCTTACACCCAGCGTATTGGCATATTTGAGTATACAGTTGCAAATTTATAATCAGCTAATAGGTTAGTGTGTTATTTTGCATCTGTATGACTCTTAACAGAAAGATTAAAAGGCAAGTTACTTAAACATAAAACTCAGTATTAAATACATCAACATACAAGAATGCGACGTTGAGATTCCAAAGCGAATCCTTCCACAACAAACTATTCCAACCGTGGTAAATATTTCTTGGCTTTGAATTTACGTGAGCTATTGTAATACAATTATTTTAAACGCCGTTTTAATATATTTTAATTATAGATTAATAGTACATATTGTGACTTTGTGGGTTCTTAAATATAAAAGTCCAGTTTGCAGAAATTTCAAAATGCTTTTTATTTCCTTTGAATTCCGTGGATGTTTTACAAAATATAAAGAACTGCCACGTAAAGAATATTTGTTATAGATGGTGTGCTTACGTACTTGGAAGATACTTGACTTTATAACTATCATTTATAATGTATTCGGAATTTGGATTGTGGCAACACGTGATCGCGTGCACTGACACACAACTTCTATCTCTATAACGAGATATTACTACAGAGGAATATATGTTATGACCTTAGCGACATAAAACAAGCAGTATATAAACAGCGAGCTTAAAATACGGCAAAACAAATATCCAAGCTACGCATTCCTCAAAGATGCAAGACAAAAGATTTTCGGAAGAATGCTTTACATTAAAATATTTTCATGATTTTTCTTAATGTATCGCCAAAGTAGTCAAATTTAAGCTATATGCAGGCAGCAGAATTACATTTTGTTATCAAGCTACATAAATGTCTGCGAGTCTTCTTCTCGGAAATAACATAATAGGTACATAGTCTTGTGTAGGCAGCAAAGTATGATCAGTGAAACGATTACATTTTGCATTGTTTGTGGACCAAAACAAGTCCATTGTACGGTATGCGCCAAAATTTACAGTACTCATTATCGCAAAGTGCGCATGCGCAGGCCTGAGCGTTTGCGTCTTGTTCCATCACCATGATGTACAGTTAGTTGTATACAAAATGTTGTGCTGTATGATTGGAAGTGACAATGGGTCACGCGACGGAGGAAAAACTGCTTATAGTGGAGTATGGAAACGGTTTTCAAGGCGGTCCGAGTTTAAAATAATACAGCTATGGAGTTTAGGCTTTTAAGGACGTAGAGTGATTATTAAATAGAAATGAAAGATAAAGGATATCTCGTAAATCGTTATTATAATTGGTACAGGTTATGTAAGTTAGTATAAACCGGCATTCTTTGTGCTCCAAGACTTTGTCTGTATCTCAGATATACTAGTTATGTTAAATGATTCGGAAGTATAAACAAAATGAAGGAAACTTCACAGTCATTTGTCAGATAATATTTATCTCTAGTCATACAAATATATTTAACCTATGCTATTTTTATCAAATTGTTAGATATATTTTACACAATATTAGGTCAACAATATTGCGTAAAGGATAATATCTGGAGGTGGGATCGCAAAGGACTGCTCGTATGGGACTGCAATGTTATTATGACTTTGTGGGTTCGTGAAATTAAGAGTCCAATCGCACAATCTCAAAATGTTCTTTATTTCCACCAAATTACATTTGGAACACTTGCCGATTACATAGAATTACGTAGCGCACACAATTACAATTCACCAGTTCGTTTGTCACAGGTCCACGCTGCACTCGCAATTACGTACAACTCCTCCGGTACACGTACACAGTCTTCCAGTCCGTTCACTCGTACGGCCCTCCTACGGCTGCTCGCCAAGAACTGAGTGAACTGTGCACTTCATCCCTTATATACGCAGATCGCTGTGCCTGGAAGTTTCGCGGCTAAGTGAATCATCCTGAAGGTTCCAGAAGTCAATGGGGGAGGGGAAAGAGATGGCTAGTGACGTTTCTCCAACCATCCCCCTCGTAGCGCTACAAGATAAATGGGTAGGCGTGATCTAAATGCCTCCGGTCGCCCACCCTGATGCTAGCTGGCCGTGCCTTACGATAAGATGACATTATATGTTCAATTTGCGACCTCAAGCAGAGGTCTTTATAATTTGTACTGTTATTAGAGATGTAATATAACGTAACGTTATACATCATAATTCTAGTTAACTTTGATGATGTAATGTTTAAGACAGGTCGATAAGGCTAAATGCACTATCATGTAAAGTCATGACGTGATCTATCTGACATTTATTGTAAGAGATACAAACAACTAGTTAACATCTCGTTAAAGTACTCAGTTTATGTATTGGTTTACTTAACTTTAATTGAGATAGCTATTGCTTATTACTTTGTCCAAAAAGTTACACAAAGTAATTTCAAAGTTTCGGTTTTCTTCTAGTTGACTCAACATATGCTCTAGTTGTTTGTATGTTATGGGAATGTCCTTTGAAGCTCGTTGCGCTCTGGATGAAATAAACCATAACAGATAGACGAAATGTTACAAAAAAGTACATCTTGTTGAAGTACAAACATTATATCTAAATTCTTTTTGTGGACACAATTATTCTGTATATATTCCTTTTATTGGTTCCAAGTTTGAAATATGTAGGTTTTCACATTGAGATAGGGCTTATTGTTTTATACCCCGTCATGCAAAGCTAACACGTAGTGATCAGGATATGTCCGCCTGTGTCCACATTCCGTCATACATGCAAATTATGTTGTCAATGTATTTATTTGGAGTGAATACTGTCAAGGTACGTTATTATAAAGGTTCACAAATTTTGAAATGAATTTATACAGAAATAAGTACAACAAATAATATCAGGTAAAACCTACAAATAATTATATGGAAGAGCATTAGTTGTATGGTTTTGCAAACAATTGCAATACCAACTTTTTGAAACATAAGCGCAGTCGACCGTGCAAGTGGACCTAATAAGCTTTACAAAAATCTGTTTCATTTACATGACAACTGTAGCCATTATTGGTACAAACATCTATTGCTCTATCATGTATATCTAGATAAACATTAACATATTGTTACTTTGTGTGTTGGTAGAATTAAGAGTCCAATTTCCAGAAATTCAAAAGGTTCTTTACTTCCGTAGAAATACACTTGTACAGCTCTGCCACTAGCAAAATGACGTAACACACACGTAGACAATCTTCCAGGCTGTCTGCACACTGCTCACTTGCAACTTCATTCTTTACGGCTTCCAGCTGGAACTGAGCTTTCTAGCCCAGTCCATCACTTTTATACACGATTTAGCTGTTTTACGAAGGCTGGGGAAATTTTCCGAAGCTTCAAGGTCCCTTGCAATGGCGAAGGAATCGTCCAGACCTTTCTCTGGTTCTTCCTCTCCCCATCCCGCCTCTCCACGGCTCATCATTAACCCTGAGTATGGGCGTAGGCCTGGCGTCAACTCTGTCGCTCTCACTCCCCGCTTATCTCTCTCCACATCATAAGCGCCTCGCAACATTGCTCCCTCCTCAAGGCTGGTCTTCCCGAACAGCACCATCGCAGCTGACCAGTCGATCCAGGTTTTTCACCAACATTTTTCCTCGGGGCACCTTCTTAATGCGGTGGACACGACACTAATTCTCTTTACCACCAGTCAGAGTCCTTGCCAGGTTGTTAAAGCTTCGGGCAACGTCCCTTTGCCCGGATATGGTGATACAACCAGATCAGGTAACTTACTAGAAACCTTGTCTGTGGGCTTGCCTGTCGTTTAGGGACTTCATGTGGTCTCTCATCTTCTGGATGTTCTGACGAGCCATTTTATGCATATGGTGGAAATCGTCCTCCAGTTTCTCGACATACTCGGTTGCTGGCTGTTTTGCGTCCGGGGGACTCCCAAAAGCCAGGTCATAGGGAAGTCCTAACTCTCGGCCGAACATTAAGCTTGCTGGCGTCATCCCAGTGGAATCGAATTATGAAGAGCGGTAGGCCAGCAGGAACAGTGACACCATGACTTCCCAATTTCGCTGATGGCTGGACACGACCTTACTCAAATGTTCTTCTAGGATCTTGATGTTCCACTCCACCATGCCGTCCGACTGGGGATGTTGAGGTGTTAACCCCAAACCTTTCCAGTGCCTCCTTCATTAAGTTAGACTCAAAATTGGTGCCCTTGTCGCTGTAGATCTCGAACGGCACCCCAAAACGGCAGAACAGTTGCTCCACTAGGCAGTCTGTGATTGCCTTCGCCTCCTGATTTTGGATGGCATATACCTCCGACCACTTGGTGAAATAGTCCACAGCCATCATCAGGTACTTGGTGCCTCGGTCGGACACTGGCAGTGGTTCAGCTATGTCGACAGTGATGCGTTGGAGAAGCTCTCAGACGCACTGCTGCATTCGATTCAGGCTCCTAGTTTGGGGCCCGCGAATCTCCGCGTACACGTGGCATTGACGGCACAATCTCTCAACGTCTGCTCGAGCCTCAGCCAGTAGTAGCCCATTTGGAATTTGTCGATCGTTCGGTTTGCTCCCAGGTGTCCTCCTGAAGTACCAAGACTTCCGGGGACTTACTCCAAGGAAGTACCAACTGCTCCCTCTGAGGCTTTCCACCGGGTGATTCCCATACCTGGAATATTACGCCCTATTTGATCCTCAGCGAATCTCATTGGTCCCAGTATGACTTGTGTGTTGCGCTTCTAGGTGCGATGTCCTCCCAGGTCAGTCTAGTCCCTGCCTCCACTTTCTTTGAGACTTGCCCCAAGTCTACGTCGGCCAGCTGTTCCCTCCTCAGGCCTGCGCTATCCAAGGCGTTTGTAGGCACTGCCGTGACTACTCTGAGATCTGCGGTGCTCCTTCTCTTACACCTTTCTGCCTTGCCCTCACTCTTCTGGACAGGTTCTTCGGAACATGGCGTCTGTGCTGCCATGGCTCTTCGCTATACGATGTTCAGAGGTGAAGTCGTACACCTGCAGACTCTGGACCCAACGGGCTGTCTGGCCTTCGAGACAGTAGTCAAGTTAGGGCGGAGTGTTCAGTTATCAGGTGAAATGACTGACCATATGGGTATTTGAGGGAGTGCTCGAAGGTCTTCACTACCGCCAGTAGTTCTCGCCGCGTGACGCAGTAGTTCTCTGCTTTGGACAGCGTCTTGCTGTAGGAAGGTATCCCCGCTCGTGGCCGTCCTGCACTTGGGATAGGACGCCTCCAATGCAGTGACAGCTTGCGTTGGTTTCCACAATAAAGGTGCAACATGGTTGTGTGAGACACAGAATAGAAGCGCTGCAAAATGTCTTCTTCAGGGGCTGAAAAGTGTCTTCGGCGTCCTCCGTCCACACATAAGGCAGGTGTTCTTCCATCAGGCGGGTCAGGTGCATGGCTATGTTGGAGAAGCCCTTTATGAAGCGGTGGTAGTAACTGCACAGTCCTGTGAAAACGCGCAATTCTCTCTTATCCTTCAGCTGAGACCAATATCTCAGGGCCTGTGTCTTCTCCGGGTCTGTGACCACTCCGGTTGGTAAGATTATTTGGCTCAAGTAGTTGACTTCCTTGTGGGAGAGCTGGCACTTCTTTGCGTTTAGCTTCAAGCCGGTCGCCTGCAGTCTCTGTAGCAGCTCACTCAGGTTGTCGAGATGCTCTTCGAAGGTCTTGCCGAGGATGATCATGCCGTACAGGTACAGCTGGCAGGTGTCATAAGTCAATTCTCTCATCACTGAGTCCATGAGGATTTGGAAGATAGTCGGTGCGTGGCAGAGTCCAAAGCGCTTAACTGTGAACTGCCAAAGCCGTTGGCCAGTCGAGAATGTAGTTTTCTCCTTGTCTCTCGGGTCTAGACCCACCTGCCAATAACCGGACTTCAGATCCAGTGTCGATAACCACTGCGCACCAGCAAGCGTTTCCAGAGAGACGTCAATCCGGGGTAAGGGGAAACAATGACTTCTGAGGAAAACTTTCAGATTCCTTTAGTGCACGCATAAGCGTAGATCGCCGCTCTTCTTCGTCACTAAGACTGCAAAGGAACACCAAGGGCTTGCAGAATCCTCGATTTCTCCCCTAGTTCTCATGTCCTACAGAATGTCCCTGGAGGACATATCCCGCAGGAATGTGTCTAGATGGTTGCCGAATAGACCATGGGTCTCCGGTGTCGATGGGGTGGAGTATCCGGTCCTTGCGGCCGTAGTCCCTGTCGCCTTGGTTGAAGACGCGCTGGTATCGTCTCAGCAGTAGTCGAGTCTTCTGGAGATGCTCTTGGGTCAGGTGTTCGGCCACACTCCTCAATGAAATATCCAGCTGGGGCTCCAGGTGTTGCGTCTGCAACGGCTCCTTGGTGATGTCGATCGGTGTTACGCTGACCACGGGCTCGCAATTCCCAAGCTCGGTCCTGGCCTGGGGTCATGATCGGTGTCTGTCAGGTTGAGGAGCCTCAATGGGGCACTCTTTCGGCAGGGCAACTATGTCCTTGCTACACATACTTCGTGCACAAGAATTTTCTGATACAACATCACGTTTTTCGTCCACTGTACTTCCAGTCGCGCCGTCTCCATCACCTCGCTTCTCGTGTGGAAAACCCCGTGCTTCCTCCGGAAGACTTCGCAGATTCCAAGGCGCTCTTCGGATTACTCGAGCACCATCTCCTCTCCATTGAGCCGCAAGACCTTCCTGCCGACATCGCCTCGTGGCTCCTGAAGGCTTCCAGTCCCAGAATCACCTCCTCAGCCACCTTCAAGACGAACATCCACTGACGCACGGCACTTGGTTCCAAGATCAACTTCAGCAGAGCATCCTTCTCCACAGGGAAGGTGTCATCCATACGCAGGCTGACGACGCGCAGTGTCACTCATTGAATGATGGTGATGGTGCCAACATGCCCCTCTACACGCCGGGCCTTTCCCGTTCTTCTGACTGCTCTTCCTGGAGTAGGCAATTTCTCTCCAGATTTCCTGGATGGCCTCGCCCTCAGCACGCGGCTCCAGGTCTTCGATGGCGTCCCTCGGCTGTTTTTGGATCCCCAGTGTAGTGGATACTCCTTGTTCTCGTTTTCGGGGTAGCTGCCACATTGGTCGTATCCATCCTCAAACGTGCCGCTAGCTCCTCTTGGATTGTTTTGTTGTCGCCGAGCATTAGGATCTGACGGATCTAAGGTGATCGAAAGTGTAGGTGGCTTCCCCGGATAGGAACTCTGGTGGGAGGTCAACTAAGGCTTTGCTGGGCAGCTGCTCGATTACCCGGGCGAACTCCTGCATCCCCTGGCTGCTGCAACCTTGATTTTAGTTGGCTGCGGTAGGCTGCGGCAATGCGATGTTGCCCAAAGCAGTTTTCCAGGGCTTTCGGAATGCCATTGGGCGCCGCCGCTGTCTGGACCGCGTTCAAGAAGTTTTCGGCCCGTCAATAGAGGCTGGCTATTAGCTGTGCGGCATTCTCCTCTTGTGACCACTTGCTGTGCTTGGCTACTGTGCCGAACTGGCGGCGGAAGACCTCGAAAGTTGTCGCGCCCAGATGTTGTGTCGCGTCCCGGCGCGTCGGCATTTAAATCCTTCAACCTCCTGCCGACGATGTCCTCTACCATGGTGTTCAAGGACTTTGTGTTGCTGTCGGCATTTCCCTCCAGGTCGTTAACGCGGTGTGCCTGCTCTCCGACGCACTCGTCCACTTGACCCATCCGCAAGCCGAGCTCCGTGACGTCTTCCTTCACGCCTGCCAACTATTCCTAAATGTTGGAGGTGAGGGCCTCGTTCGAAGCCTTTATTTCTGTGTCCAGGCTGTCATTCGCCGCTTTCATTTCTGTGGTTATTTGGCCTTCATTGCATTCATCGTCGCGGCCAGGTTTTTGATTGTCGTCTCCAACTTCGCGACCAGGTTGTTGATTGCAGCCTTCGTCTTGGCAGCGAGGGTGCCATTCACCGTCTGCATTTCTTTCAGTTTCGCGGTTAGGTTGTTATTCGCCGTTTCTGTCTTCGTTGTTAATTCGGCCTTCATTTCTTACATTTTCTGTAAAATATTTTTAAATGGAGCCTCTATTTTCGTATTTTCCACATCCTGACACAAATTGTGACTTTATGGGTTCGTAGAATTAAGAGTCAAATTCAAAATGTCCTTTATTTCCGTAGATATACACTTGTACAGCTCTGCCAATTGCAAACTGACGTAACACACACCTAGGCAATCTTCCAGCCTGTCTGTACACTGCTCACTTACATCTTCACTCTTTATGGCTTCTGCCGGAACTGAGCTGTCTAGTACAGTGCATCACTTTTATACACGATTTCGCTTTTTCGCGAAGGCTGGCGAAACTTCCCGAAGCTTTACCGACCCTTGCGATGGTGAAAGAATTGTCCAGACCTTTCTCTGTTTCTTCCTCTCCGCACCCCGTCCCTCCTCGGCACGTCATTAGCGCTGCGCATGGGCGTAGCTGTGGCTTTAACACTGTCACTTTCACTCTTCGCTTCTCTCTTTCTCCACATCATAAGCGCCTCGCGACATAATTGATAATTGTCTTGTAGACGAAAGGGGAATATGTTAATATATAACTCTTTACTAGATTGCCAAATGTTTTATGAGCAGGTCGCTATGTTACGTACATTAGAGTTAAGTATCAATTTTAGCAAATAACAAAGAATGACGTTTCATTCCACAAAGTGTTACATAAATGGTATATTATAAAGAGCTCTAGCTTCTTGTTGTAAGATTTTGCCTACTTATGACATTTTACCACTTACGCAAATATGACTTAGAATAAGGAGATGCCTGAGAATATTCTAAAAAACTTAAGACAATTAATTTGTTATACAAATATTTGTAGCATATTGTCACCGTATAACATTGTTGTGCGTCTGCGGCAAGCCGGAGCCGGGCTCATGGGCCAGAGCGAAAGAGACACCCAACACTCCAGAGCATTCGGTCCATTGTTGTTACCGAGAAATTTCTCGGAAGGTCTGTGGCTTTGTACAAACAATGGTTGAGGGGTATAATTGCCCGCAAGGTGTTAGAGCGACAGTTGTTTGTTGGTTACTACGACAGTTACAATTTTGTAACTCAGTGATTTCAATTTGAAAAGTCATGTACCTGATTCATATTTAAGAACAGCCTATTTTGCATTCTTCCACATTATAATCTCATATGGCATTTTACTCTGGGGAAGCAGCAGTCATATTTCTACTATCCTAATATTACAAAAAAAAAAAAAAAAAAATAATTCGTACCATCTCAAATTCAGATAAATTTGCACATTGTAAACCTCTATTTATAAAATTAAGAATTATGACTGTGATAAATGTACATATTTATAATACTCTCATCATCTCATCTATGTAAAAAGTAACTTAACCGACCAGCTATTCAGGCACGATATTCATAATTATAATACTTGGTTTAATTATAAACTCAATATACCATATCATAGATTAACTAAAACCTCTAACAGCTTTGAAGTATTGGGCATTAAAATATATAATCAATTACCTTTAGAATTAACTGAATTATTAGGTAATACATTTAAATGCAAATTATATGAATGGTTAGTTTCCAAACCTTATTACTCAATACAGGAATACTTTAACAGGTGTAGTTAAACTTTGGCTTATGTCATGAAGTATTCTTATTTCCTCATTTTATTTTAAGTCTCTATATTTGTATATCTAATGTAAGTATTTTATTGATTTTTTTATCTTCACTGTATTATAACTGTATTAATTTGTACTCTATTTTTGACTTTGTCTATTGCTGTAATAAGCTTAACGACAATAAATCATTATTCATTCATCTGTTTTCGTGCAGCAAAACACCGAGTCAGCCTTGAAATCAGTTGGTTGTTATTTTCACGTGTTTTTACTGCAGTAAAGGTTGTTCAAAATTTCCGTAAAACGGATATCCGAATCTACGTAACCCACGCAGTCAAAATATGTTTCACTCGAAATGTGGATAGCCATTTCAACGAGAATATATATTTTCCAACGTATAAAGTGCTGTCAGGTGTCTTTGTATCACCCTTGGAGGGTGATCAATATATACCGCACTTGCATAAGATAAAATTTCCAAATATTGTAAATACCTCTAATTAGATACGAGTATAAAAAACCCAAACAAAATATTGACAATCCACCCATGAAAATAAAAAGTTGAAAAGCTCATACATATACCAGGTTTAGGATACTTCCCCTCCAAAAGGTAAATTTTTATTTAGTTGCCATTGTCCAAATATACATGCCAGATATTTACCACACACAGTCAACAAACAGTAATAAAATGTAACCATTAGCCAATCAACATAGCAATAATTTGCTATACAACGTAGTGAATAATTAAAAATCTGCTACTGCGTGATAGTATATCGCATACAGAGCCATCTCTGGACAGCAAGGAGAGGTTGGTAAAATGATTGATAACTATTTAGTTCTTTGTGGACCAAACTATTTTTTGCACTGTATAATGACGTGTCCTATACGGCTATACAATATATATTTACGAGGTTAGGTTAATGTATTACCCTCGCACAGTTTTCTTAACCCAGTCTTCTACAAAGCCTTGCTTTCGTACCTGCTACAAGTTTAGGTAAACATTTATACTAACGGTGTAATGACAATGTACATACAAGAGTGATAAAGGAGACTGAAGTGTTAGTTAACAATCGGCCAGCTATACGAATTACAATTATTTACGACTAATAGGAGAGGGAAGCTTAGAATTTTAAACAATAGAGAAAGTATCTGGGAATTCGATAATGATATCAAATAATTGATATAGTTTAGGGATTTAACATAAACTGCATTTATTTAATTCTAAGGTTTGTCTATAAGTCATGACTTACCAAATAACAATATGATACAGGTCCATCAGAATAATTAGGACTTACTAGTACGTTACCAGAAAATCCAAGAGATATATTTTTGAATCAATCAGATATATTAGATATATGGTATATGATAATATCGTTATAAAATCTTTACAGAAAATAAAAGGTACTCTTAGCACTTTGTTAATGTAGAGGATGATTTCCGCAGATTGGTATGATTGCATTCTTGGAAGATAATTGGTTATGTAACGACTGATTTTTATGTATTCGAAATATTGGTTGTGAGTCATGCAGTCACATACAATTTGTGTGTTTATAGTTCCGGAAACTTACGTAAAAAAAATATTATGTCCCTAGTGATTTAGGATACGCAGTCTGTTCGTACAGGAAATTCAAACCTCGATAAAGGTTAGAAATGATGTTTAACGTTCATGTGGGGAACCATAAGCATTTTCGAAGTATTCCCTGCTATTGGACAAAATTTTAAGTACTTATGCTACTGGAAGGCTTAATTGGTTTCTTGTACACGACCATGCAAACAGAATGACATAATAAACCATAACATAAGGACAAGATGTCAAAAATCTGAGGTATTTCCATTTTATCTATTTACGTATAAGAAAATATAGATGTATATACTTCTAGCAGCCAGAGCCCGCAAGTGTAAAGGTTTATAACGCAATGATATATAAAGACTAAAGGCGACAAGGGGAACTTCTACAATCAGTTATGTTGGACATGAAGTAGATGATAAATTCTTGCAATAATATGCCCAAGAATAAGTGAAGCCGTTTGTGTGAGTGGATTTGAAAGGTATTGTGACTTTGTGGGTTCGTGGAATTAAAAGGCCAAGTTGCAGAAATTAAAAATCTCCTTTATTTTCGTAGAAACACTCTTATAGATTACAGCAGCATTACGTTACATACACCATCAATCTACCAAGGTGGATGACAATAACAAACCGTGACAGCTGATTACATTAGCTCTCGTTACAACAACACTCTTTTTACACAACTACTGTATACTCACTCTTGTTTACAACTACTGTTTCACAACTGTCCTGCTGGCGTGCCACAATCGTTTTATATGTCCATTCATAACTCGAGAACATTCTGGAACAAACAAGGATAACAACTATCACCCGGTACGGTACTTGCCATGGTTGGTGGAGCTTCGGACATCTTTCCTTGGTCCGGGTAGGGAGGTACAACCAGACTAGGTCACACTGCTCGAACCCTTGGTTGTTGGCTTGCTTGCCGTATCGGGTCTTCATGCGGTCGCTCGCCTTCTGGAAGCTCTGACGAGCCATCTCATGCATGTCGTGGAGATGGTCCACAAGGTTCTCCACATACTAGGTTGCTGGCAGTTTTGCGTCCGTTGGGCTTCCAAAAGCCAGATCACAGGGAAGGCGTAACTCTCGGCCGAACATTAAAATCGCTGGCGTCATCACAGGAGTGTCGTGCGTTGACGAGCGGTAGGCCAGTAAGATCAGGGACACCTTAATGTCCCAGTCTCGCTGGTGGCTGGCCACGACCTTCCTCAGGTATTTTTCTAAGGTCTTTATGTATATCTCGACCATGCCATCCGACTGTCGATGTAGGGGTGTAGTGCGGTTCTTGTTCACCCCAAGCCTCTCTAGTGCCTCCTTCATCAGGCTGGATTCAAAATTAGTGCCCTGGTCGCTGTGGAGCTCTAACGGCACCCCAAATCGGCAAAACACTTGCTCCACAAGGCAGTCCGTAATTGTCATCGCCTCCTGGTTCGGAATGGCAAACACCTCCAGCTACTTGGTGAAGTTGTCCACGACCAACATCAGGTACTTGTTGCCTCGGTCGGACACGTGGAATGGTCCAGCTATTTCGACGGCAATCCTTTCGAATGACGCTCCGACGTTGTACTGCTGCATGCGAGCCCGGCTCCTAGTCTGGCTGCCGCGACTCGCCGCGCACACATGACATTGACGGCACCACCTCTCAGCGTCTGCTCGGAGCCTCAGCCAGTAATAGTGCTGTCGAAGTTTTATCGATCGTTCGGTTTGCTCCCAGGTGTCCTCCAGTACCGGCGTGCACTTCCTCCAAGACTTACGCGACCTTACTTCGGGGAAATACCAACTGCTCCCTCTGCCTCCTCCCATCAGGTGATTCCCATATCCGGAAGAGCAAGCCCTCTCTTGTCTTCAATAAATCCCATTGGGGGCAGTAAGACTTGTATGTGGCGCTCCTCGTTGCGATGTCCTCCCAGGATGGTCTCGTCCTTGCCTCTACATCATTCAAGACTGGCCCCAAGTCTGCGTCAGCCTGCTGCTCCCTCCTCAGGCCTGCGCTATTCTAACCATCCAAGGCACTGCCGTGACTACCCGGACTGCTGCGGCACGCTCCTTCTCTTCCACTCTTGTGCATTGGCCGCACTCCTCTAGGCAGGGTCCTCGAGAGATGGTGTCTGTGTTGCCGTGGCTCCCCTCTACGATGTTCCGAGGTGAAGTCGTACTCCTGCAGCCTCTGGCCTCAACGTGCTGTTTGGCCTTCCAGTTTCTTAAAGCATATTAGCCAAGTTAGGGCGGAATGATCAGTCCTGAGGTGGAATGGCTGACCGTACAGGTACTTGTGGATGTACTTCAATGTTTTTACTACCGCCAGTAGCTCTCGCCGGGTGACGCAGTAGTTCTTGTCTGCCTTGGATAGCGTCTTGCTGTAGTAGGCTATCACCCGTTCGTAGCCTTCCTGAACTTGCGATAGGGCGCCTCCAATACAATGATTGCTGGCGTCGGTGTCCACAATGAAAGCGCCGCCTGACTGTGGAGATCCCAAAATAGGAGCACTGCACAGTGTCTTCTTCAGGTGCTGTAAAGCGCGTTTAGCGTCCTCCGTCCACACACAGGGTCATTGTTTCTCTGTCAGGTGGGTAAGGGGTTTGGCGATGTTGGAGAACCCCTTTATGAAACGGCGGTAATAACTGCACAGCTCCAGCAAAATGCGCAAATCTCGCCTATCCTTTGGCCAAGGTCAATCTCTCACAGCCTGTGTTTTCTCTGGGTCTGTGGCCACTCCGGTTGGTGAGACTATGTGGCTCAAGTAGTTAACTTCTTTGCGTTCAGCTTCAATTTGGTTGCCTGCAGTCTCTGTAACACCTTGCACAGGTTGTCGAGATGGTCTTCGAACGTCTTACCGACGATGATGTCGTCCAGGTCTAGCAGGCATGTGTCATAAGTCAATCCTCTCATTACTGATTTCGTTAGGCGTTGAAATGTGGCTGGTGCTTTGCAGAAACCAAAGGTCTTAAATGTGAAGTGCCAAAGCCCTTGGCCTGTCGAGAATGCATTCTTCGCCTTGTATCTCGGATCTAGAGCTCCCTGCCAGTAACCCGACATCAGGTCCAGGGTCGAGAACCACTGTGCACCAGCCAGCGTTTCCAGGGTATCGTCAATCAGGGGTAAGGGGAAACAGTCCTTCCGGGTGAAAGCGTTCAGCTTCCTGTAGTCCACGCAGAATCGTAGCTCGCCCTTCTTCTTTATCATCAGAACTACAGCGGAACACCAAGGGCTGTCAGACTCTTCAATCACTCCCCTGGATATCACGTGGTCTACCGTATCCCATACCGCCGCTTTTTTGGCCAACGGAACGCGTCTAGGTGGTTGCCAAATAGGTTGGGCGCCCTGGTTTCGATGCGGTGAAGCACTTTATCCGTGCGGCCGTGGTCACTGTCCCCTTGGCTAAAGACATGCTGGTATCGCCTCAGTAGTTGTAGAACCTTCTCCAGCTGTTTTGCGGTCAGGTAGTCCGCCGCCCTCTCAAGTAAGCCTTCCAGCCGGGGCCCCATGTGTTGCGCCGACACCGGCTCCTGTGTCTTGTCGATAGCTGTCACGCTGACCACGAACACGCAAGTACCCAGCTCCGTTCCGGACTGGACGTTGTGGTCGGTGTCGGCCAAGTTGCAGCCTCACTGGCACTTCCTCTCGACACGGCAATAACCTCCTGGCTACACAGATTCCGTGCACAGGCATCATCTGGTCCAGCATCATGCTCTTCGTCCGCTGGGCTTCCAGTCAAACCGTCACCACCACCTCAATTCTCACGGGGACCACCACGTCTTCCTTCAAGATGACCCTGCAGATTCCAAGGCGCTCATTGGGTTGCCAGAGTATCACCTCTTCGCCTTTGAGCCGCATGACCTTCCTGCCGACGTCGACCATCGCCTCGTGGCTCCTGAGGGCATCCAATCCCAGCATCAACTCCTTAGCCATCTTCCTTTAGGCCGCGCCGTGGCTCAGTGGTTAGACCACCTGACTCTCACCAAGGTGGACCGGGTTCTATCCCAGGCGACCGCAAAGTGATATTTGTGGTGGACAACACGGCGCTGGAGCGGGCTTTCTCCGGGATCTCCGGTTTCCCCCGCCATCTCGTTCCACCAGTGCTCCATCTTCATTCCATGTATCACCAGTGTCATCGCCTGTGGTGCCGTATGTAGTAAAAGCGGGCGTTAAACACTACACATGTTAGCCACCTTTGAGATGAACACCCACAGACGTACGACACTCCTTCCCAAGGTCAACTTTAGCAGGGCCACCTTTTCCACAGGCAAGATGTCAGCCGATGCAATCACAAGCTGGTATGGTAGGCTCGGCTACCTTGTCGGCAAAACCTTCGCCACGTCAGGTCTGATGTTCACGGCTGCCCCGGTGTCCACCAGCACGCGGCACGCTTCCCTCTCACCCAAACGTCTGAGATGTGCCTGTCATCCATACGCCAGCTAACGGCGCGCAGTGTCACTCGAGGGGATGGTGGTGATGGCGCCAATGGGCCCCTCTCCGCGACGGCCCTTACTCGTTTTACGGCTGGTCTTCCTGATGTGGGCAGTCCCTCTCCAGGTGTCCGGGCTGTCCACGCCCCCAACACAGTCCACTAGGTCTTCGCCAGCGTCCCTCGGCTGGTCTTCTTTCTCCGGTGTAGCGGACACTCCTCGTTCTCGACGTCGGGATAGCTGTTACCTTGCCCGTCTCCATCCTTAATGCTGCTGTTAACGCCTCGTGGGTGGTTTTATAATAGCCGAGCATTAGGATCTGACCACCCGGTATGGTCCCTGCCATGGCTGCTGGAGCTTCGGGCAGCGTCCCTTGGTCCGGGTAGGACGGTACAACCAGACCAGGTCACCTTGCTGGAACCCTTGGCTGTTGGCTTGCCTGTCATACCTGGCCATCATGCGGTCGCTCGCCTCCTGGTAGCTCTGGCGAGCCATCTCGTGCACGTCGTGGAGATCGTCCACCAAGTTCTGCACACACTCGGTCGCTGGCTGTTTCGCTTCCGGAGCAATGTCAACGGCGAGAAGTTCGAATGGCGCTCCGACGTTGTACTGCTGCATGCGACCCCGGCTCCTAGTCTGGGGGCCGCGACTCGCCGCGCACTCGTGACACTGACAGCACCATCTCTCAGCATCTGCTCGGAGCCTCAGCCAGTAGTAGCGCTGCCGTAGTTTGTGAATCGTTCGGTTCGCTCCGAGGTGTCCTCCGGAAGTACCGGCGTGCACTTCCTCCAAGACTTCCGGGACCTTAATCCGGGGAAGTACCAACTGTTCTCTCTGCGCCTTTCCATCGGGTGACTCCCATACCCGGAACAGCACGCCCTCTGTGGTCTTCAGCGAGTCCCATTGGGCCCAGTACGACTTGTAGGTGGCGCTCCTCGGTGCGATGTCCTCCCAGCCTCCACTTCCCTTAAGAGTGGCCCCAAGTCTGCGTCCGCCAGCTGCTACTTCCTCAGGCCTGCGCTATCCCAGCCATCCGCAGGCACTGCCGTGACTACTCGGACTGCTGCGGCACGCTCCTTCTCCTCCACTATTGTACACTGGCCGCGCTCTTCTGGACAGGGTGCTCGGGACATGGTGTCAGCGCTACCGTGGCTCTTCCCTCTGCGATGCTCCGAGGTGAAGTCGTACTCCTGCAGCCCCGGGACCCAACCTGCTGTCTGGCCTTCTGGTCGCGCCGTCACCATCACCTCGCTCCTCGCGGGAACAACCACGTCTTCGTTCAAGACGACCCTGCACATTCCAAGACGCTCTTCGGGCTGACGGAGTATAACCTCTTCTCCGTTGAGCCGTAGGACCTTCCTGCCGACGTCGACCGTCGCATCGTGGCTCCTGAGGGCATCCAGTCACAGTATCACCTCCTCAGCCAACTTCGCGACGAACACCCACAGACGCACGGCACTCCGCCCCAAGGTCATCTCCGGCAGGGCCTCCTTCTCCACAGGCAAGGTGTCGCCAGATGCCGTGACCAGCTCGTACGGTCTGCTTGGCTTCCTCGTCGGCAAACCCTTCGACACGTCAGGTCTGATTATTGTCACGGCTGCCCCAGTGTCCACCAACACGCGGCACGGCTTCCCTGTCACCCAACCGTCCGCGACGAGGCCGTCCTCCATACGCTGGCTGACGGCGTGCAGTGTCACTCGAGGGGATGGTGGCAATGGCGCCGACGTGCCCCTCTCCACGCCGGGCCTTACTCGTCCTTCCACCTGCTCTTCCTGGTGTGGACAGTCTCTCTGCAGGTGTCCGGGCTGTCCACACCCCCAACACAGGCCACTAGGTGTTCGCCGGCGTCCCTCAGCTGGTCTTCCTTCTCCGGCGTAGCGGACACTCCTCGTTCTCGACGTCGGGATAGATGTTACTTTGGCCGCCTCCATCCTTAATGCCGCTGTCAGCGCTTCGTGGATGGTTTTATATTCGCCGAGCATTAGGCGCTGACGAATTTCCGTGTCCCGTACCCTGTCGACAAAGTTGTAGGCGGCTTCCCGGGATACGAACTCCAGTGGCAGGTCAACCAATGCCTTGCCAGCCAGCTGCTCGATCGCTATGGCGAACTCCTGCAGCGTCTCCCCCGGCTGCTGCGACCTTGCCTTTAGCTGGCTTCGGTATGCTGCGGCTAAGCGGTGGTTCCCGAAGCGATTCTCCAGGGCCTCCCAGATGTCCTTGGGCGCCGCCGTCGTCTGCACCGCGTTTAGGACTTCCGCGCCCCGTCCCTGGAGGCTGGCTATTAACTGTGCGGCTTCCTCCTCCGGTGACTATCTGTTGTGCTTGGCCACTGTGTCGAACTGGCGGCGGAAGACTTCAAACGTTGACGCGCCGTCATACTTGGGAGGTTTGAAGCGCGCAGATGTGTCGCGTCCCGGCGCGTCGGCCTTCAAATCCTTCAGTTTCCTGCCGACGACGTCCTCCACCATGGCGTTCAGGGACTTGACGCTGCTGTCGGCCTTTCCCTCCAGGTTGTTAACGCGGTTAGCAAGGTCTTCGACGTCTTCCACCACGGCGTTCAGGGTCTTGGCGTTATTATCGGCTTTTTCCTCTAAATCATTACGGCGGTCGTCGACTTGACCCATCCGCTAGCCCAGGTTCATGACGTCATCCCTCATGCCGGCCAACTGTTCCTCAAATTTGGCGGCGAGGACCTCGTTCGCCTCCTTCATTTCCGTGGCCAGACTGTCGTTCGCTGCCCGCATTTCTGTGGTCAATTCGCTCTTTATTTCTTCCATCTTCTCGGTGATGTTGTCGTTGGCCGTCCTCATTTGTTTCAACTCGGCGGTGATGTTGTCGTTGGCCGTCTTCATTTGTTTCAACTCTGCGGCCAGGTTGTTATTTGTAGTCTCCAGCTTCGCGGCTAGGCTGTTATTTGCCGCTTCCGTTTTTGCAGCGAGGTTTTCATTTGCCGTCTTCATTTCTTTCAGTTCCGCTAAAATCTTTTCTAATGCTGCCTCCATTGTCTTATGTCGCACTCCTGACACCAATTGTGACTTTGTGGGTTCTTGAAATGAAAAGTCCAATTACACCACTCAAAAATGTTCGTTATTTCCACCGACTTACAGTTAAACTCTTGCCAATTACACAGAATTACGTAATGCACACAATTACGATTCACCAGTTCGTCCGTTACAATTTCACCTGCACTCGTAATTACGTAAAATCTTCCGATGCTCTCACACAGTCTTCTCGTTGTGCACTAGCACGTGTGGCAGCTGATTACATTAGCTGTCGTTACATCTGTTTACACAACTACTGGTTACTCACCCTTGTTTACAACTAATGTTTCACAACTGTCCCGCTGGCGTGTCACAATCCGTTTTATATGTCCATTCATAACTCGAGAACATTCTCGAACAAACAAAGAAAACAACCATTCTCCGTTAACCTAGATATCTCTAGAAATTTCCAGACATGAAGTCCTACCTGTGCCGGCGACTGCTTTATCTGAGATAACATTATTTGCCGGTTTTGTAAGCACTCGTCGCGTTATCGTTGACCGCTTATGCAAGCAGGTGAAACATTATCCGCCGTCTATTATCTATTTGTGCCGAAACTTTCATGCCCAGCGCCGCGACAGTATTATGATAATGTAATGTGTTGTTCTTACATGACTTGCTCTACTCCTTTACAAACTATTGTTACAAAATTTTTCGAGTGTCTATTTCATTCCATTCATCTTGCTTGTTCAAGAGATATATGAAGAACGATTTCACATTTGATAAAATTATCAGTTTTGTAATTTCAGAAGCATCAAGAAAACTATAACTAGACCGCGAACAAAATGGAGCTGGAGGCGTGGCTTACCACCACTGGAGTCCTCTAGCTTTCACCCCTTATCGTTAATTTAGCTTGCCTCTCCTACATCGCGCAAGCTGCACTGGTTATCTATGTAACTCGCTTGCGCATTCACTGCTGCATTTACTCTTTGCATTTTCTACCGAATCACTGCTTTGTTCCTCAGGGTTTAAAGAAACTATGATTGTATCTATTTATTGATCAATTGTGAGGTTATGTCCGAGGTAATTTCTTTCTGTTAACTTTGATAATCAAAACAGCATTAAAATACAAGCATTTCCTGTTGTTTGCGCTGTCGCATGCAGGAAGGGAGGGGTGGAAGGTACGTGATGCTTGCATAGTGTAGAAGGGGAGAAGGCGCTCCTCGCACATGCGTACACCAGCTGCAGTTTGTTTTCGGTCTACCTGTAGTAATGTTTAAGTCCTCCATGTAAAGACTATTAAGTAGGCTGGATGATTGCCTAACTAGTCATTTTGAAGGAGTTATTTAGCTACTATCATACATTTCGCGAGTAGTCAAAATATATGAGAACACAAAAATATTTAGTAATGAAAACAAACACCTATGAAATTTTATAATAAAGTCTCAAGTAACTGAGCAAAACAATTAGAATAGACCAAGCAGAATTAAAATAGCATCAAGATGCTTTGATATATCCTGAGGTTTTCTGAAAGGGACTGGAATACGACACAAAGTGCTTAATCTTACCGCAAAACTTGAATAGATTGCACAAAAATATCCGTTGTTTTTGGATCTGGATAAAGCCATAGGCATGGGCAAGTTTAGTTAGTGTAGTATAAGTGATAAAGTTATTAAACATCACGAAATAGTACATGTCGAACAGCTTCACTTAGTAAAAGTATAAAAGAGAAACATTTGCCAAATACAACAAAAACCGCTGGAGGGTTACAATTTGGTAATTTACCTCGGAATTCTTGTCTTATATACTATTAGGAGTTTCTCTATAGGAAGTTCTAATTGGGTCTGATGTGTTGACCATAAGGCAATGAAATAAAAAGGCTAGAACTTAGCGACCACGTCTTAAAATATTTGACAAGCGGTTAAGTCTGATGTAATCTCGTTCCACCTACTAGTAAATATATATATATATATCTGATTGTTTAAAAATACATCTGTCAGTCAGTAAACCTGGCTGTAAGAAATATGAACAATAACGGAGATTTAACAACATGCACGTTGAGCTAATTCCTGCATACTGGTGCACATGAAGTAGATGAATTAATAAGACACTGCAACAGTAATTTGCTGAAGAATGAGCTAAGCAGATCGTGTGAGTAAAATTCGTATATATTTTGAAAATCTTGGATTGTTGTCTAAGATGGAGGTGTTCCCCTGCAAGCTTACAAACGTCTATTGCTCTGTCTGCCTCATGTAAACGTTAACTTATTGGTATTTTGTTAGGTATAAGTGTGTAAATGTGTAGTGTTTAACACCCGCTTTTACTACATACGACACCGCATGCGGTAACACTGATGATACATGAGATGAAGATGGAGCACTGGTGGAATGAGATGGCGGGGGAAACCGGAGGTCCCGGAGACAACCCGCTCCAGCGCTGTGTTTTCCACCACAAATCTCACTCTGCGGCCGTGTTAGGTACAAGGAGATTGAGTACAAAGTGTTAGATTTGAAGTGATTGTCAAATGTTTTAATGCATATAACATTCCATACACCCGCACGGCTAACGGGTATAAAAGTGAATAACCATTTCATAAATGAGAAAAGTATTAGGTTTAGTAATTTCGGACAAATAGCGACTAATATTAGGGAAATTTTGTATTTTAGAAGTTTTACACTTTTGTGCAGAAAGATTTTACCTCTTACGGTTTACAAGGGATGACTGTCATTCAAATGTAGGGCATTTCTGAGGACATTCCTAGAAAACTTAAATACGAATACGTTTCATTCGATTTGAAACATTGCAGTATAACCAATAAGGTAATTTTTATGGAAAACTAAGTTTTAAAAAATTAAACGGTACCTTAAGTGGAATATCTCTTTTTTAAATTTCTCTCGCATTAGTGGAACGTTTAACTAATTTTGCATTTTGTCAATGCTGTATTCAGTCTTACAAAGTCTGTTTCTGCAATTTGTTCTCCTTTTTATCCATTGTGTCCTCAATATAATTCCAATCCATTCTCGATATCGAATTTGAGGGTTGAATGTAGTACCTCCTTTCCTTAATGTATGTACCAGGAAGGGTTCAAGAGTGGAATAAAACTTAAAACATAACAATAAAAAGCTTATAGTGATATATTTGAGAACGGCGCTCTTCTCAAGTATGAGAGAAATGTTGTTAACGCTTGACTACTTATGTCACAAACACCAATTACGTTTGAATTGTATGGCTCAGGTAACACAGAAAATAAAAGAAGAGATCGCTTCCAAGTAGGTGGTCATTATAATCGCATACAAGTTCAAAACAACGTTACGCTTCTCCTAGATAGTATAACTGAAAGCTATAAACAATACAACCATAAAAGAAACTCGTTCGCTCACTCGCTCGTCGTGCTGGCTGGCGGTATTTAACCAGAAGGTTTTTGCTGCGTGCCCACCCGTTTTGGGTTTCACCGCAGGTAAGGTTTGTTCGGGATGTTGTAGGGTGACTTGTGGGTTTTTAGGTTGGAATTAATTTGTAAGAATAATGTAATTGTACCTTGGGAATGAAAGGATAGGATGCAATGCCTAGCACCCCGGTGTTTTTTTATCTGAACTTTAGGTTGGTAATTTTGTAGCCAAACAGCTTAGGAGATTATGTGGAGCTCAGCTTTAGCTGCTGCTAGGATTAGCTCCTGGGTTATCTTGGGTGCCCGCAAGCCACGCGGGGTACCCGAGGTAGGCTAGAGCGACGTCTAGTGGTGTCATAATCTCCCAATGATCTGACAAGGGCGCTTCTATGGTTGGGTAATTTGGCGTATAATTTTGATGCCCGGCGCCTAATCTCGTCCTCCACGTATGGACGACCTGAGGCTTCAAGAAACAACCTGGTGGGAAAGCAGCGGCCCACAGAGTAGATAGACCGTAGTCCTCTATCCTGTGCAGATTTCACAGGCATAAAGCCAAACGGGAATTACCAGCGCTCGGAAAAGGTATAACCTCAGGCGAAGCGGCATCGAGCTCGACACCAGCATTGGATACAGGGAAGCTGTTGCTCCCTGTACCCTTGCCGCTAGGTCCCTGATGTGCTGGCGAAGGTTTAGACCTTTATCCAACGTAACTCCTAGGTACCGGACAGAGTTAGTCCACTCTATCCTTCGGCCTCGGAAGCTGAAGTTGAGGCAGTCTGCGGGGGTGTGGCGCTTAGTAAAAAGTATGGCTTGGCTTTTGTCCGGATTTACGGACATCCGCCAACGCCTACACCACTGTTGTGTGAGACGGCGGTGTCTCTGTATGGAGTTGAAGGCTCTTTTGGGTGCTTAGTTTCCTGGTATGCAGAATATGGGGCACGTTTGAATATTTGTATGCTATTTTATAGAATTTAAGGAAAGTCTTTCCTTTTGAGGGTTAGAGTGTTTTTGCAACTGCTTTGAGGACCTTCAGAAGAATTCGGTATTCCTATCAGTACATTTAGAATACCTGTGCGAGAGTATCAGGCATTCTTAGAGAAATCTCCAACACCGTGAGAGAAACTGTCAATATTCGAGATATCACGGAAGCTATTATTCAGATATTTCGGAGGTCATTGAAGATACGTTCTAATTTATTTTCGTAGTAGCACAATATTTTGTTAAGAATTGCTGGTAACACGGTCTAGAGTATACGTCTGAGGGGTATACAGCTACCCTTATCGTTCCTTAGTTAACCTATTTAGAATCATCCACCGCTGTCACTCTTATAGTATGGCCCCTTGACATCATATTTATGTCATATGTCGTTAACACTATGTCACTTCTATGTCTGAATAAGTCACTGTTATGATATTAGGTGTCACGCGGTGTCACAGCACAACTTGTCACGTCATATGTGCAACTAGTAATAGGTTAAAGTTTGTTGTGCTATTTTCATATCTATTCCTATCTAACCTGAACAGTTATATTCTGTTATATTCACTTATATTAAGCTAATTTATTCACGTTGTAAGATAAGCTAAGGAATATAACATCTTTTACAATTTCCTCAGGTTTTTAGAAATATATATTTTAGTAATCTGCAATTTTCTAGCATGGTTTGTTCTCAGGATTTTATAAACGATTTTGATTTTAGTTTATCTAGTATTTCTGACATTGCGTCTTTGTTTTAATCCATTTCTTACATCTCATTTATTGATTCACTTTTATACTTTATAACATTTCGTCTAACAGTAGATAATGCCCTATTATGGGCTTCAAATAGAAAGAGTTCTGCTCTGCAGTGAATGAGATGCGTTTGCGTGCTCAGCGTTGCCTCCTCGAAATCCACATTGTTGTCCTCTCTCTCTCATACAGTATTATATCCCTGCCGCTACACATAGGACCTCCTAACTTCTATAATTGTGCAGTTGTATATATTTAAACTTGGTACATTCATATTCGATTCTTCAAAATGGTGTATACATATAATTGAAGAATTCTATCTCTAGTGGAACTACAACTTCCACATTCGTATCCTCATTCTTTACGTAAACAGACAATTCGTCATCCTTACTGACTTCGTCGTCTGAGTCTTGATTATTTATGACGAGAATTTTCAAAACCTGCTCACGTCCTATCGCTATGCAGAAATAATCTGCCTGTATATTTTTTCTTCTCACGCAGTTTTGTGTTACCTTGGGAAATTTTTATTAATATGTTGTTCGCGTCAGTTTAAAAGTATTATATGTGTGCAATCCCCTGATTTATTTAACCAATACTAACTCAATTGTATAGTATAGGCGGATTACTTCATGTCCCATTTCAATTACGAGGTTATCCAGTACACGCCGTTTGCCCCTTGACGGTGTTTTATTTGACCAAGTTTGCTATCCTGCGGTCCTGATTGTTACAAGAAGTGTACATAACATGACAGACGAAATGTTAAAAGAAATGTACATCTTGTTGAAGTACAAACATTATGTCCAATTTTGTTTTTGTGGACACAATCATTCTGTAGATATTCGTTTTATTGGTTCCAAGTTTGAAATATGTAGCTCTTCATATGGAGAAATAGTTTATAGTTTTATACCTCATCATGCCAAGACAATACGCAGTGATCAGGTCTTATAGGATTTGTCTGTCGGTTTCCATATTACCATCGTACATACAAATAAGTTGTCACATGTGTTTATGAGGACTCTCAAGTGGTTTACCGGGAAAAATACGAGTCAGTTGGAGAATTTCTTGTCATATCGGCACGTTGGCCATAGTAGCTCAATGGTTAGAGCGGCTGGACGGAGACCAGAAGATCCGTGCTTCAAATCCCGGCTATGGCATTGAATGTTTTAGTCTGATTCTACGTTTACACAATTTAGCCTACACACGGCCAGTGTGAAAGAACAATTAATTTCCATTAATTGACATAATAGTGGTTAAATATAAAGCCCGGGCCTTAAAGTACTTACATGTTGTAAGTTGCCATTAAGGTAGTTGTCTCATGTGTTTATGAGAACTCTTTAAGTGGTTTACCGGAAAAAATACGTGTCAGTTGGAGAATTTAATGTCATATCGGCACGTTGGCCATAACAGCTCAATGGTTAGAGCGGCTGGACGGTGACCAGAAGATCCGTGTTTTAAATCCCGGCTCACACGGCTAGTGTGAGAAAACAATTAATTTCCATAAATAATACCATTGTATTTTTTAAAGAAATTTTTCAATGCATGTTAAAATAAGTATTCAGAATATTTTAAAATGAGTATCAAGAAAAAGATATACACCAAACAAGATAAGGCAATTTATACAAATAATTATATCAAAGAACATGAAGTGGGTGGATCAATAAACATTTGGAAAAACAACTTGTGGAAAAATAATTGCAGCTGGTCGTGTAAATGGAATTGGTAAACTTTATAAAAATATGTTTTATTCACAGAACTCTTGTAGAGATTATTGGTGCAAACATCTATTGTTCTATCATGTATATCGAGATAAACACTAACATCGATAATTTACTTCCATACATAAGGGGAATATGTTGGCATAGATGTCTTTGCGAGATAGTCAAATGTTTTATGATAAGGGCGTGACTCTCATTTGAATCGAGTATCAATTTTAGCAAATAAGAAAGGGTACCTAGAAAATGTTTCACTCCATAAAGTGTTACATAAATTGTATATCAGGAGGAGGACTTACTTTATGAGTAATGAGATTTTACCTGTTACAATTTACTAGTTGAGCAAATGTCATCTAGAATGAAGACGACTCTGAGGATATTAAAAAACTAATAGGAATTATTATATCAATTCATTTGTAATGCAGATATCTAAAGCACATGGTATTTTAATCGACGTTAATAGCCATTACAACGACAGTAAAAGTTTTCAGAAGGGTAAAATACCAGTTGTAGGAAGTCTTTGTGTTACATCTTTGGAAGCTGCCCAAACACTTCGTTTTAGTCTAAACTGCACTATGAACCGTTGGACTTTAAAGAATGAAAAAAATGAAATGTGTAGTGTTTAACGCCCGCTTTTACTACATACGGCATCGCAGGCGATGAGACTGATGATACATGAGATGAAGATGGAGCACCGGTGGAATGAGATGGCGGGGGAAACCGGAGATCCCGGAGAAAACCCGCTCCAGCGCCATGTTATCCACCACAAATCTCACTTTGCGGTCGCCTGGGATTGAACCCGGGCCGCCTTGGTGAGAGCCAAGCGGTCTGACCACTGTGCCACGGCGTGGCCACTTTATAGAGTGCTTTCAGTTTTAATCAGTGATTAGCAAACCGTGCTTGACGTGAAATAGCAATGTCATACTTTTGGTTGGAGGGTAATATTTGCTGTATTTAAGGTAGTACAGAAAATAATAAATAGTTACTACGATGTGTATCAGCACTGAAATACCTGTAAACTCATAAGTGATAAATACATTTGGGTTCATGTAATATTTCAAATAACAGATAGCACCATTTTCAAATATATAAGTTGATTTGTGTAATTGGATGCAGGTGAAATAGATTTTAACGTTAAATAATTCACAGGGCACATATGGAAAAAGTGGTTGAAAGGCTCAGGTTATACTGCGTTTAGCATACTTCTTCTCCCAAAGACAAATTGTTGTTCGGTTGCTGTTATTTTGGTATACATAGCATGTATTTTTCACTGGTACTCAACAAGAATCTATTAAATATAACCTTTAGCTGATCAACACAATTATAATTTGCTACAAAACGTAGTGAATAATTACAAATTTTGTACCGCACAGTAATATGTCACATACAGAGCCATCTGTGGACAGCAACCAGAAGTTGCTAAAAATATAGGTATTACAACTGTCAACAAACAGATTTATTGTACTGAGAGCTTTTATTTTCGGTTAAGCAGATTGGAGGAATTTTCTCTTTAGTAGTCTCAATTTCACCAACTGAGTTTTTGTCGTCTAAGCTCTACGCCGATATATGATATCTATTTTCCGTAGGAATTTAGCCAACGTATATATTTGACGCGCTGTTATCCTCTTACATTTGCTGATTGGGTTAGGAAGTGCTAGTTGAAGCACTGAAATTTTGAATGATTTCAAGGGTTTATTAACCTGGTTTAGTGATAATCTGGAATGTCTGCCGGCTTTCTTTGTGTTAGCTTGACGTCAGTGCTTTTCGCACTTTCGCTTGTTTTGTAGTGTTACAATTGTTATGCGATGACATATTTAAATCCGAATCACATGTATTTATAGATTTAGCATATGCAGCACAACTTAAAGTTTCTGTGAAATCATCTTCCTCCATTGTCCATTGAGTTAACACTTACAATTACACTTCTGCTAGCACACGCACTTGTAACTTTTCAGTGTGCAGCCCAAGACCTTAAAGCACCTGAACAATTTTAAACCAACTTATATAAACAAACAAAGTAACATAAAATAACAGAAATTAATAATATTTAGTTGGTAATGCACTTGGGGATATAGAAATCACTTCCAGCCGAAGCAAGTTTACGATGAACAGCTCGAACTGAAGATTACTTCCATCCAGTCACGATCACTTGGTATCATGTAACATTTCCGAAAAGAGAAATTACCGTTTCTAAATATATTATTTTTTGGAGCTTCTATTTAGTATCAAAACGTAAAACCCATCAAAATGCCAATAACAATATAGAAAAGGAATTTGGAGTTCTCAATCTTATACCAGGTTTAGGATATGTCCCCTATCAAAAGCGAACTTTTTTTCGGTTGCTATTCTCTAAGCATATACATAGGCGGTCTGAAACGTTTCCGACCTAATAAAGATACACATTTTTTTCAGAATTTTTTTTTCAATATAGTCTCCTTGTAACTCTACACAATTCTCCCAGATATGCTCCCATTTCTCTAACCCGTCCAAATAGTACTAGGCGTTTTCCTCTGCAAAATAATTGTTCACGGAGGTGATTGCCCTTCCATTTGACGAAAATGTGTCATACGAGCGCAATTTTCAGATGAGGGAACCAAAAGAAGTAGCTTGGGACTAGATCTGGTGAGTAAGGCGGACGGTCAATCAGTTCAAACCGTAATTCCTTGATTTCCGTCATTGCATCCGCTAAGGTGTGAGACGGTGTGTAGTCTTGGTGGAACAGGATTTTCTTTTGCTGCAAGTGTGACCGTTTTTCCGCAATTTCTGCCTCCAGCTAATCAAGTAATGATGCGTAGTATGCTCCTGTAATGATTTTTCCACTTTTGAAGATAATTGTTTAAAGTAAGCCCATTATGACACCAAAAAACAGTCACCATCATGTCTAAATGTTGATTGAATGTGTGACAAACACCTTATTTTGACATGTTTATATTCTCTGCCATATCTCTCACTTTAATTCGTCTAGTACCAGTTGGTGAACTTTGGTGATATCTGCGTCGTAGTTGCAGTTTTTGGACGTCCCGAACGTTGTTCCTCTCCCAAGCTCTTACGGACACGTTTTAATTCAGTTGTGCCCAAACTTTCACTGAGGTAAATGATGGTGCAGAGTCCCCATACACACAATCCAACTCACCTTTGATTGGCGTAGGAGTATTGCCTTTCAAAAACAAATATTTAATGTCAGCTCGATACTCGATTTTGTCCATTGTCAAAAAAACACTCACATCAACTCACTCAAACGACTGATACATAACAAATGAGCGTCCCCAATGGCTGAAACTTTGGTGAGTAGCTGTCAAGAGATGAACAACGAAATGCACTAGCTTCCATGTTGAGGTGGGAAAATTTTCAAACCACCCTCATATACCAAATACTATTTACTCATACGCAACAAAACTCAATAAAATATAAGCTATAATTAATGAACATAATCATAAATGGCTATAAAACTTTATGAAAATTTCTAAATCTTGTAATTCTGTAATTACAGGTCGCATACAGAGCCGTCTCTGCACAGAATGTGTTCCATAAAAGGGTAACGAATTCTTTGCCAACCAAAATATATGTCGTACTGGACAACCCTGTAATTAATATGTCGTGTCTTATATAATGAATATGTTAGAGGTTACGTTAATGTGTGATTACTCATTAAGAGAGAAAAACGAATTCGGAATTCGATCATGAGATCAAATAATTGACATAAATTCGTGTTGCAGCTTAATCTACATTTATGCAATATTAACATTTTGTCTAAGTTATGAGTTAACAGCTAACAAATATTATAGAGGTCGTTTAGAATAATGAATACTTCCCAGTACGTTACCAGAAAATCCAAGATATATATTTCAGAACCAAGTAGATATATCAGACATAAGGTATTTTGATAATATCTTTAGAAACTCTTTGCAGGAAATAAAATGGTATTTTCACTACTTCTTTTATGTAGAGGATAGTTTCCGCAGGTTGGTATGATTGCGTTATTAGAAGATACTTGCTTATGTAACGACTCTTTTTTTATTTATTGGAAATACTGGTTGTGTGTCATGCAGTCACATACAATTAGTGTGCTTATTGTTCCGGTATAGTCCACTAGACAGCGTTGTAGATCACGGGAAAACAAAACTTAGGGAAAAAATGTTATGTTCTTAGTGATTTAAGACACGCAGTGTGTCTCTCTGTCCAAATGTAATTAACTCACCTCAAAACTAAAACGTGAACTAATATCCTCAAATTAGGTGATGGATACAGAATTCAAGGAAAGCTTTTAGGGTTCCTAAATTCAATATTAAATATGAAATACTTGTAAATGAAGATCTCGCAAAACTTAATACAAAATTTATAACATTTTAAGCAATGAACACCAGGGTGAAAGAAAAAAAAATAATGTTTCATCCTGTACAAAATCAGAGGAGCAATAAAGGCTACCTCGTAATACCTCCTCATCAAAATAATACCACCCAATCCTGCATTCACCAACATTTCAGCGTGAGGTTAAACCTAATTCCTGGGTGGGTATGACGAAAAAACTTTTGGGCTGTTAACAGCATGTGAGTATCTGCGTTGTGTTGTTACTATAGAATTCTAGAACATAATTTGTTGATACGCGAATTAAAGATCGTAATGTCATCAACCTATTAGTATATATTGTACAGAATATAAGAAGCTCAAGTTTATTGTAGAAATTTTTATTTAGATCTGGCTTTCTAACATCGTTGTAAGGTCGTCGGCTTTTTTGATAATGGTTTATTATGTGGTAGCCTTGCTTTGTGAACGTTATCGGAGGTTAATTACATATTAATGGGTACCCCTCCGTTCATTATATTTAAAGCAAATGTTGTCCTTCTTGCCCAGAAACGTGAAATGCATTGTAGCAAAGAATAAGACGCCAATTAGCTGCCTGGTAGCCCTAAAGGAGAAACATATGCAAGTCAGTGTAGTCTTTGTTGTTGAAGTACTTATTATCTACAGTTTATACATTGTTACGGTATTATATGGACGTTTAAAGATGTTTTGTAAATAGTCTGTGTTCGTCTACTAGTTCTGATAACATCTACAGTGTGGTTAATACATTTCCAAGTCTAACCTAACACAATCTGAAGTAACACAATCTATCGGTGGATACTCTAACTACTAATGTTGAAGCACTTATAGGTTAGTGTTCATTAGACACATCTTGTACGTTGGAGAATGCTAGTATCTGTAATCAAAAATACATATGAGGAAGCTCCAAGCTACCGTGTAATATTATAAAATATCTATCAAAATTTATAATAATGGCATAAATAACTCTACTACTGACCCGAAATGCCCTGGAATCAGAACACCAAAAAGCAGATAAAAGAGTAGTAAATAATAATGATATGTCAGAATTTTTGAAATGATACGTGCGAGTGTTTAGAATAGATCATAAAATGACTAAATTCAACAGATAGTACAGAAATACTCTAACTTAGGTCTACGTCAAGGAGGAGGTATTGTTAGGTTAGGTATGGTTACTAAACGATAAGTGATAAGGGAACAGAATACATTTGTAATAGAACAAAACAACGTATTCAAAACGGCCATTGAAACATTACCAAATACTACAAGTCGAAGAGATTCATTGTAAAGTAAGCTAAATGCAGGAAAACATCAGCTAAATACAACACAAATCAGCTAAATGGGCACTATTTAGGGTTACGTTGGGATAATCTTCTTATCTAATTCTATAAGTTTGTCTTACTGCTTTCTTATACACAGACCATGCAAAGAGAATGAAATGAAATGACGAAACAAAGACATAGCGACAAGGTCGTAAATGATTTGACAATCGCTTATGTTAAGCAGACTCCAATATTTCGTTTTACCTGTAATATAATGTACATATTTATTAATTTAAAAATTTCGCACTCTACCTCTCTACACATTACTATAAAGATAGAGAATACACAAAAGGAGTAACAGAAAAATGGTAACACTTAAATTAGGCTAACTATTGCAAATGGTTTTACTGATGAATATGAAATAAATGGATCATTTATCTGCAATCGATAATTTTATTACTAACAATCTCTGTTAACAAATTAATATTCTGAAGACCTATTGGAGCAGATCACTAGAGTATGTTTTGTGCGCTACTTAAAAGTATATGTTGTGTCAACATGTCTCTGTCAACTCTAGTAAAGTCTATTCTATCTCCCTCATGTTAAACAAATAAACCTTACCTGTTGCTGAACTTTCGTGTTTACAAAGCTACAAGACGATGTAGTAACATTCAGATGAGAGTCAAATGTTTTAAGTGCTAGTTAGGTAATGGATATGAAATGCAGTTTCCTTGTATGGCTAAGAGACAAACACTTTTTTACATTTGAGAAATGTATCACTTTTGGTCAATTCAAATAATAAGGAACACCTTCAAAATAGGTCTTATCACTAATAAATGTATTTGATATTGTCTTTTAACGACATGTATGTGTTATAAGAGTTTGTCTACCTTTATAGTTTACTAGTGATGCCAAAGCCATTCAATATAAGACGAATTTCTCAGAATCTGTAAAATGTCAGGTGTGGGAAATCGTAGTATCACATCTTTGGAAGGTGCCCAATGTTTGACTAAGACACTTCGTTTTGTTCGAAGCGCCTCAAAGATCGGCTGGCCTGGCTTTCAGTGTAACTCAGAGGTTCGCAAAACTTTCTAGATGTGAAATAACGATATATTTTTGGTTGGAAGGTAAACTTATCTGTAGTTAATATAAGGTAGTAAGAAAATGATAAATAGTTACTACCTATGTATATCAGTAAACTCAGAAGTGAGCTTATGTAACATTTCAGGTAAGAAGTATTACCATTTCCAAATTTATAAATTGCTTTGTGTAATTGGGGACATGTAAAATAAATTTAGTTGAAGTATGCACAATGCACCTCAGAGGCTTAGAATTATATTACGTTTAGCATACTCCCTCTTCCAAAGACAAATTCTTGTTCGGTTGCTATTATCTAGGGATACATACCAGATATTTTTCGCTGCTTTGCAACAAAACTCATTTAAATGCAACATTGAAATGATCAACATAATATTAATTTGCTACAAAACATATTGAATAATTACAAATCTTGTATCACATAGTAATTTGTCGCATACAGAGCCATCTGTGGACAGCAAGTAGAGGTCGATAAATAGATTGTTATTACAATTCTTGTCAAAGAAAACATTTATTGTAATGATAACTTTTAATTTTGGTTAAGCAGATTGGAGGAATTTTCTCTTTACTAATCTCAAGTTCAGCAACTGAATTATTGTCATCTAAGCCATCCGTTGATATATGATATCTATTTCCCGTAGGAATGTAGCAACGTATGCACTTGACGCACTGTTATCCGCTTGCATTTGCCGATTGGGTTGCGAGGCGCTTGTTGAAGGCACGGAAAATTTGAATAAAGCATTGTTATTTCTGTTAAACGGTTTGGTAACCTGGTTTACTGTTAATTTGAAATGTTTGCCAGCCTTCTTTGTTGATCTTCAGTTGCTTTTCTCACATTTGTTTGTTTTGTTATTTTATAACTGTTATTACAAAAAGACATATGTGAATTCGAATCGCATCTATTTGTCGTTTTAGCTTTCACAGCACTACTTACAGTTTCAGTGAAATTATCTACCTCCATTGCGGAGAGTTAACGCTTACAATTTCACATCTGCTATCACACGCACTGTTAACATTACGAGTGTCCATGCCCAAGACCTTTAGAGCACTCACACAATTTTAAACCAATTTATGTAATCACACAAATTTAATAGCAAATGGAACTAATTAACAATATTTAGTCGCTAATGTACTGAGAGATATAGAAATCACTTCTAGCTGAAGCAGTTTACCCAGATAAGCGGCTCGAAATAAAGATTACTTCTGTTCAGTCACGGCCACTTGCTACAATTTCTGAAAAGAGAAAATATAGTTTCTTAACATTGTCGCAAGGCATTGTTGCGGCGGGCGCGGCTGGCCCACGCTCAAGAATTGATGGTGCAGCGCCGAGATAAAAGCTTGCCGATACAGAGAAAGGAGACAAATAGATGCCTGGAAGTTTCTTCTTTTCTGACGCCGTCTTGATTGTTAGAGATATTTTCACAAATTTCTAAAACAGTGAGTGGAAATATAAAAGAAGCTGAGGCTTGGCAGTCGGGCGATAGTCGAGAACTGATAAACGTGCGTGAATTGTGATTTGAAAGTGAATTCTTTTCTTTGTTTACGTATGGTGAAATCACGAGAAACTGTGTTGGTGTATGTTAAGGCGTGTACAAGCTGTCTTTCTACGGAAATAAAGAGCATTTTTATTTTTGCAAACTTGACCTTTAATTTTCCGAACCTACAAAGTCACTTTGGTGTCAGGAGTGGGATACCACAATGAAAGCCGCATTGGCAAAGATTCTAGAGGAGATGGAAGAAATGAAAGCAGTGGATGACATCCTCGTTCGAAATATGGAAGCGGCTAATAAAAACCTGGCCACCATGATAACCGAAATGAAGGCCGAATTAGCCACAGAAATGAAGGCGGCAAACGAGGCCCTCACCACTAAATTTGAGGAGTAGTTATCTGGCGTGAAGGAGGATATCATGGAGTTGGGCGAGCGCGTCGAAGACCTGGAGCACCACGTTAATGACCTAGAGGGAAAGGCCGACAGGAACACCAAGACCTTAAACGCCATGTTGCAGGACATCTTCGGCAGAAGGATGAAGGATTTAAAGGCCGACTTGCCGGGACTCAATACAACATCTGCGCGCGTCAAACCTATTTACGTAGTTGCGTCAACTTTCGAAGTCTTCCGCGGCCAAATCGGCACTGTGGCCAAGCACAACAAGTGGTCACGAGAGGAAGAAGCCGCACAGCTAATAGCCAGTCTCCATGGACGGATTGCAGAAGTGCTGAATGCGGTCTAGACAACGGCGGCGCCCAAGGACATCTGGGAAGACCTGGAAAACCACTTCGGAAACCACCGCTTAGCAGCAACCTACCGCTGCCAACTGAATTCAAGGTCACAGCAGCGAGGGGAGTCACTGCAGGAGTTCGCCCTGGCATTAGAACAGCCGGCCAGCAAAGCCTTAGTCCATCTTCCATCCGAGTACCTATACCGGGAAGCCACCTACACCTTCGTTGAATGGGCGTTAGAGGTCGAGATACGTCAGCGCCTAATGCTCAGCGAGTACAAGGCCATCCACGAGGTGCCAACGGCCGCATTGACGATGGAGGCGGCCAAGTTGATGGCAACCCCACGTCGAGAACAAGGAGCATCCGCTACACTGGAAGCCGAAGGCCAGCCTAGGGACGCCGGCAAAGACCAAGTGGCATGTGTTGCGTGCGTGTGGCCAGCCGGGCCACCTGAAGAGGCACTGCCCACACCAGGGAGAGCAACCGGCAAACGAGTAACGGCCGTCGTGGCGAGCGGCATGTCTGTACCATCACCACCATTTCCTCCAGTGACACTGTGCCCCGTCAGCGTATGGACGACAGCCTCATCGCAGACAGTTGGGTGAAGGGGAGATCGTGCCACGTGCTGGTGGACACCAGAGCTGCTGTGATGCACTCAGGAGCCACGAGGCAATGGTCGACATCGGCAGGAAGGTCCTGCGACTCAGTGGAGAAGAGATGATACCCCGGCAAGCAGAACAACGCCCTGGAATCTGTAGGGTCTTCCTGAGGGAAGACGTGGCTGTCCTCGCTAAAAGCTAGGTGGTGGTGACGCCGCGACTGGAAGGCCAACGGACGAGAAACCTGATGCTGGACCAAAGACACCTGTGCACGGGCTCTGTGTGGCCAGAAGACTTTTGCCGTGCCAAGAGGAGGAGCCGGTGAGGCTGCTCAACCCAACGGAATGTATTGTCCTTGGTGTTAATGTCCTTTAAAGCTCCTTGCGATCTGGATGACATAAACCATAACAGAGAGACGAAATATTACAAGGAATATACATCTTGTTGAAGTACAAACATTATGTCTAAATTCTATTTGTGGACACAATCATTCTGTGGATATTCCTTTTATTGGTTCCAAGTTTGAAATATATAGCTTTTCACATTCAGAAAGGGCTTATTGTTTTATACCCCGTTATGCAAATCTATCACGTAGTGATCAGGTCTTGTCCGTTTCTGTTTACTTCAGATTAGACTGTTTCTTGACTGTTTCAAGGATTTGTCTGTCTGTTTCCATATTCTCGTCCTATATGCAGATATCACCAATGTATTTATTTGAAAAGAGTTCTGTAAATTGTTAGTTGATATACGCTTTCAGAAATGCTAAAATGAGTATCAATAGAAAAACAAAACAAATAAATTAAGCTAATTTCTACAAGCCTATGTATAAAAGAACAGGAAGTGAACAGATTAATAAATACTTCCTGCCGTGCTAGGGGTCCTGGGTTCGATTCCCGGCGGTGGGGGTGTGGATTTTTCTCCGACCTAGATAATTCCCCATCTTCCTCAGAGTCTGAAAGTATGAATGAGAGTGTGAATGTGTGCGTGATATAATGATTAAAAGCAAAAGATAAGAGTTAACACCTTCAGTATGTTCCAAAGGAGAACGGCCGCCGATATGACCATAGCAGTTAAGGGCGGTGTATAAATGGAACAAGGAAAAGAAATAAACAGTTGGAATAATAATTTGTAGAAAAATAAGCGCAGGAGAGCATGCAAATGGATTTGGTATACTGCATAACAATCTGTTTTATTCGCATGAACTTGTAGAGATTATTGGTACAAACATCTATTTTTCTATTATGTATATGGAGGTAAACATTAACCTATTGATCATTGTGTTGTAGACGAAATGGGAATGTGAATATATAATTTACGAAATAGTCAAATGTTTCATGAGCTGGTCGCTATGTGACTCACATTTGAGTTAGGTATCAGTTTTGGTAAACTTTGACAAGACACAAGAATAGCCTAGAGAATGTTTAATTCCAAAAAGATTTGCATTAATTGTGTATTATATAGAGCTCTAGCTTTTCGTGTTGTAAGATTTCTCCTACCTGTTACGAATTACCAGTTAAGCAGATGTCATCTTGTATGAAGAGATCTCTGAGGATATTCCAAAAAACCTAAAACAATTCATCTGTGTTGAAGATACGTAAGGAAATGTTACTTTACTCAAAATTGATAAAGCTATTTCAGCGAGAATAAAGGTTTTCCTAAGTGTAAACTGTTGTCAGTTGTGGGAAGTCTGTGTATTACATCGTTGGAAGCTGCTCAATGTGAATACCTTGTTTGATTAACAGACACTTCGGTTTGGTCTAAGCTGCTCTAAGACGTTCTGGTATTTATAAAATGCTTGGAGGTTTAAAAGTTGCTTGATTTGATATTAACGATATATAGTTTCGGCTGGAATGTAATATTTTCTTTATTTAATATAAGGTGGATTTTAGAGAAAATTATAGTCACTACGTATGTGAATCAAGATTGAAAAACGCGTAAGGTCAGAAATGACATATCAGTTTCATCTTGGGGCACATTTCTGAAAATAGATATTAGATATTATTTCCAAATTTAGAAGTTGCTTTGTGTAATTGGATGCAGGTATAAAAGTTTCTGTGTGACCAATAACAATGTACCTATGGAAAAGCAAATTAAAGGGCTCAGTATTATACTAGGTTGAGGGCACTTCCTCTCTCTAAGACAAATTTGGTTTGGATAGTATATTTAAAGTCTATAAACCGAAAACTTTTCACTCCTATTCAGACAAAAACCAATTAAATTTAAGCTATATCTGGGCAACATAATTATCAACTGCTATATAACGTAGACAATAATTAGAAATCTTGTACTACATGGTAATATATCGCATGCAGAGCCATCTTTGGACTGCATGGAGAAGTCGGTAAAGTGATCGATTTCTATTGAATCCTTTTCAATAGGTCACGAGTTCGAATCTCGGTCAGGGTGAGTTACCTAGATAAGCTTTTTCCGGGGTTTTCCCTTATCTTTCAGGACGAATGTCGGATAGCTCTAAACTTAATGAACCCTGTATTCATTTGAGCATCATTTCACCAAATTCATTCACTTTCCGATATAACTTAACGTTGGGGCGGACGTAAGTTAAAAAAAATGAATGATTTGTTGTAGTGTATAATTGACGTGAATAAAGTTACGTGTGCCGTTTAATATCCATTTACGAGGTTAGGTTAGTGTATTACACTCACACAGCTATCTTATCCCAGTCTTCTGCAAAACTTTACGTTTGTAATTGTTACAAGTTTATGTAAACGTTTATCCAAACAGTTTAATTAGATATTTCGTTATATACACCAGAGCGATATAGGAAGCTAGTTCGCACATCGTGGACTGAAGGTGGAACGATTGAGGGACACCTCCGCAGCTCAAGGAAACTTCTCAGATATGTAGACAACCATCTCCGCAGACTTCACCAGGCAGCTCTCTTGCCTCGCCTACCGCCACGCTGCCACTATCGGCAATAGAGCGAGGACCTCACGGCGCCCTGAATGGGAAGTTCTGGGCAATTGGGTCGGAGCAAGACGCAACCAGCACATACGACGCGCAAAAGGCAGAGGCCAGTTGGCCCGCACCTGTCTAATACACAGACACCACTGCAACGCAGAAGACAGTCCTACGAGTACTTCGCAGATTCCTCCCCTACAGAAGCACAACCAACACCGCCGGCAAATGTAACTGCAGCGGCTCTCCCACGCCGCTGCTGCACCACAGACACCGCCACGATCGCATTCTCCACCAACAACAAACGCGCCCACATCACCCTCCACAGCTGGCATCAGCGGGGTGCCACGTAATCTGCAATGCAGATTTACTGTCTCCGCCGCAAACCAGAGGTGACCCTCTGCCTGGACTGCCACCCGGATTACGCCGCGAGTAGGTACTATAACACTAGTGCACCTGCACCTGGCCGACAGCTCGGAGAGGGATGCTGCCTTGAGGACGGGATTGTCATTATTAGGGCGCTGTCTCAGAATCGAGGCAAGCAAACTTGAGCGACACTTCCCTGTCAACGCTGCTACAAATATGGCCACGGCGCCTCCACCTGCACCGCTCCTCCCGAATGCTACTACTGTGGGATACAGTGCCTCGCCGTCGAATTCAAGAAGCAAAATCTGCCGCACCGACGCCGATACTGCACAACCAGCAATGGTCTAGGTCATTACACAGCTCAGGCACAGTGCCTAAACTACCCCAGAATGAGGCTTCAAGAACAGCGCAGTACCAACAGCAATTGAAGAAGACAATCCACGCCAAAAGCCCACGGTGTCCTCTGTCGTAACACCATCTGCCTCCTGTCCTAGAGAAGACCTGAAGGAAGCCCTTTAGGAACTCCAGAGGGAGGCACAGAGCATTGAGACCAGACTTGCCTCACTTGACGTAGCACTCGCAGCTACACAGTCCTCCAGACGGGATATCCACGACCTGCACTCCGACGCGATAAACATAGCTCCACACCTAGTACAACTGGAACAAGACATCCCCACCAGCATCGCAGGACACAACACAGAGCAGCACGACCAACTCGCAAGAATTACAACTATCGCCCTACGCTCTGCAGACAACAAAACTGATCTCCTGACACGGCTAGAATTTGTCCAACAACAACTTCAACATCCAAAAATAGCGACCAGTATTCTCTTTGAAGTGCAAGCTTTCACATCTAGAAGGAGAGCTCCCTCCCCCCCCCCCCCACACACACACAGGCATCAAACTGGACCAGCTCCTACACATCAACCAATTACTCAACAGCAAGGTTGAACAGCACATACAAGTGCAGGCGGACAACTCTACTGTCTCCCTACGCGAACGAGTACGAAGATATCACGGATTCACCAACAACTCCCTACAATAAAGATTACTCCTAAACCCCAAAACAATATACCACCACTTCCCTACCAGCCATGCCTAGGGCCTCGGCCATGGTCATGGCCAAGGAATTCAACCCTTACGCGCTCCCTGACACTGTGCAGCAGTTTATGATGATGCTAATGACGGAGGCGTTCTAGCGGGACTCCGTAAAGGCAGGAATATAATTGTCATCCTAATTTCCAACTTCAATCTCTCCTTCCAATTCCTTGTTAGTGCTTAAATAAAAAAAGAAGTGCTAGTTAACAAGCGGCTTGCTATATCTCATCTTTTAAGTTTGTTGCTATTACCATGAATTACGTGTAACTGGAGAACGAAGCTTAAGTTTTTAAATAGAAAAATATCTCAGATTTCGATAATGAGATTAAATATTTGCTCTAACTAAATGTTTTCACATGCTCTTCATTTATTTAATACTAATATTTTGTCTATATGTCATGACTTAACAGCTAACTAGTATGCAAAATTCATTCAGAATAATTAGCTCTTCCCAGCTTGGGAAAAGGAACTCCAAGAGATATATTTTTTTAATCAAGCAGATATATTAGATATATGGTATTTTGATAATATCGTTAGAAACCCTTTACAGAAAATAAAAAATAAGCTCACTACTTTGTTAACGTAGAAGATACTTTGCGCAGGTTGGTATGATTGCATTCTTGGAAGATAGTTGGTTAGGCAACGACTGTTTTATATTTATTCGAAATATTTTTGGTGAGTCATGCAGTTATGTACAATTTCTGTGTTTTATTGATATTAAATTATCAAAAAATATGGGTCTTCAGACAAATCGGTAGAGGCATTATTGAGAAGAACAAAATATGTGAAAATGTAACGAATTCTGAAGTGAAGGCATTATCTAGAAACTCCCTGTGTCAATCCTGGAATGTTCTAGTGTTGACCTAGGTTAGTGTTTTAATCGTCTTTTTGGCTATGTTGTTCAGACACACAAACTCACCCTAAAACGGCTTATGTACTTTATTCAACTGTTGCCAAAACTTTTATTTTCAATAAAATCTCGATATGCAATTTTTGTATAGAATGCAGCATTCCCTCTAATTATTATATTATATGTAGTACAGTTGTACAACTTGCTATTTACAATATGTTATACAATTACTAGGGCCCGGAGTTTTAAGAAAAATGTTTATAAATGCTTGTAAATGCTTTTTTGCTGAAACACGGAATTTGCTTACTCATTTTATGTTTTTTTATTAAAATAGCTTATATTATCCAAATCATGTAAATTTAAAAGTAAATTTTCTCTCGAAGCTCTTATTTTATCATCAGACGGTTTAAACCGTGTTGCTGAAACAATTAGAACCCGATATAAAGACCTGGATCTTCTTGTCTCTAGAGTAAAGAAAGTGTTTGTACTGCCACCGTTAAGAGTTAAATATCATGAATTACTTCCAAATTTGTCTTTACCTCCTCAGCCTGTTTTAACTCGATGGGATTCTTGGTTAGTGTCTGTGCCACACCACGCAGAATATTTCGATGAAGTAAAAACAGTGTTGCACTCCTTAGATACATTGAGAGCCATTGTTTTACTGTAATTACTTTATGATATTAATATTATATTATGACAACCTGAATGGTTTTATTGAAAGCAGGTAAAGCAAGAAGCTTAATAAATGGTGGAACTATATTGTGGAAGGATGCGGGAGAATTAAAACCCACCAGTCAATGCGGTTAATACCCGCCACGTGCTTCTATGCCATTTACTTTTATTCTTGCAGCGAACAGATTATAAGCTGTAAGTACTGCAACGTCAGTCACTCAGTGCCAGCTTAAAACCTTAGATAAACAACGATAGAGTTACAGAAAACTTAAATCTAAACTAAGATATCTAAAATTAAAATAACTAAAATATTAGGTCATATCGGACGATGAATGGTATGTCAAATGAGTACAGGGTATATAGAGCTTAGACTAGCCGGCACTCATCTCTCAGTATAAGGGAGTATCCCGGAGAAGTAACATATGCAGTTAACTCATCCTAACTATAGAGCTGTTGAACTTAAGGGAAACACTCTATCATCTACGGTACCAAGGTGGGCTTTACACATCTTGTAGCCTAGGTAACCATTTGAGAAATTACAATGTCGTTGAAAAATATTTCTAGGAAAATATCTAAACTTAATCCTTGTTTCACGTAAGCTTGCCCCGTATCTCTTAACGGTCATGTGACCTTATCACCTCACATTGGCTGTTATGGTAGTATAGACTGTTGTGCGGTAAAAATTAGTTCGTCATTTAACATGGTGATATATCTTTATATGTTGGAAGAGAATTGTCAAATTTATATTTTCGTAATCATTTTAATGAAACATATTACGCAAGAGTTGTTTTATTTGAAATGCATGTTAATTCTTAAAGGAAGTAAAGAGGAGGTTCCTTTGCTCTCAAGCGCACGACACGATAGCACGTGATTTAGCGGTAGTGATGATATATTTGATTATATCACTTTTATCACTGACCTCATATATCACCATTCGACGGTATGCTGTGCCGAATGCGAGAGCTAAATTATTTTATTGATCTCTTTATTGCGCGTGTACTTATATGAATAATGACAGACTCCAGCGCCAGTTTTTTGCTGCAGCATCGCAAGGGAAAACCTTTAGAAAGCGGCAAAAAAGGAATTGTGTTGCATGTATTTAAAGCACTCACAGAGAAGAATCCGTCTTTGTCAGTGAGAGAAGTCGAACAGCTGTGCCCTGAACTTACAGGTGTGTTAGATGCCGAGGAACTTCGCGACATGGAACTGAGACAACAGGAAAACTTACCACTCCAGGGGCGATATTGATCTGTGGCGAAGACGTTATTTAAGGACAATCAAAGTGTCCAAACCGCAAAATATACTACCTTGACGAGACTTGGGTGAATGAAGGACACACGACAAGTATGGCGTGACAGGTTTTTTAAGACTGAAAGACAAGCATTTTTGCAAGGTATGTGTGCTGGTTTAAAAAATTCCCAGTGGAAAACGCCGAAGGCTTATCATTAAAAACTTGTTCCAGTTTCATTGCTTATTCATTCAGTTTCAAGTTGCTCAGTTTCATTACAAACTTCATTATTTTTGCATACCTTCATATTCTTATTTCTATCTTTCTGGCAATTATTATGACGTTTACTGCAGGTATCAATGTGAAGGGAAGGCACCACCTATGTCCTATGGCACGAAAGCATTAGCCAATTAGGATGAGGGGGAAGGCAGTTGCACGCGGAGTGATACATGTCAGCGGGACAAGGTTTCATGAAACATAGATTAGGTATGTATTACAAAATCCAACCCTTAGGTTCGATATACTGAACATACTGCATTTCTTTTTTATTTATGTCCTCCAGCTTTAAGTCATATCGGACGATGGACGAAATGGCTCAAATTAACCATGTCCAATTTTCAATGAGATACGTAATTTACTATAACTTGTAAATCAGTAGACACAGACGTCCTATTACACGTAAAGTTTAGATCTTTTAATAAATATGTAATTTATGCCAATGCTTCATTAACTATTCCCGACGTATTTGTTTATTTTATTCCAAACTTTTCTTGCCTTTGAATCTTTAAAACGCCAAGACACATTACTCCTAACTTCATGGTAATAGCAATAAACTTAATAGGCAAGTTGTAACAGCTCACTTATTAAACTGTTAGCCATTACTTCAGTCTTCTATATACAGCTATAAGTGTAATTTTGCTGTAAACTATTATCTTAAGCTTTAGGTAAATAGACAAATAACTTTTGTAGAAGTCTGGTTTGAGAAAGCGGTATGTGTGTAACTCATTAATATGCTCCTGAAAACTTCTATCTATAGCAGTTGTGTTGATTGTCCGCCACAAAAAATATTCTAAGTTATCAAACATTGGAAGATGCAATACTCTTACGTACTTCTCATTACTGTCCAGAGATGGCTCCACAAGTAATATGTTACCGGAAGTTAAAGGAGGTGTAATTATTTACAATGTTTCATAAAAAAATTTAATTATGTTGTTTACATCCAGTTTAGATTAAATTTTCTTTGTATAAATCGAATGCCCTCTTCCAGCCAGCAGAGCCTTCTCCTGCACTGGCAAGCAGCAGCAGCCCAGCCAACCCTCTCCTAGCAGACTTGCTAGAGCTAAGGCGGCGAGCAGCAACTCCAGAGTCCAGAGGAACACAGTACTTGGGACCGACAGACAGACAGACGAAACTGCAGGCCCACAAGGTCAAAGCCAAGGGTCCCGACTTAGGTTGGGACCCGGGGTCCGCCCCAATCGGCGCGTGTAACAGCGCTCGACCCTCTGTGGGGAGCCGGATGGCACCTGCTACAGACTCAGACAAGCCAAGTACCAGCCGCCAGGTAAGTCCTGACGAGATGACTAGTAGAACCTCTGCATCCTCATCCTCTTCCGGCCCACGGGTGAACCTCGTGAAGGCCAAGGCCCAGGCACAAAAGAAACAGAAGAAGGCCTCCCGCCTTCTTAACCAAGGGATAGCTGTCCCGATCTCTCCAGTCCCCAAACCAGGGAGCTCCAACACCATCACCCCCCTCCAGGGCATCTCAACTCCCCTACCGGAGAGCGACACAGACGCCGAAGGTTTTGTCACCGTGCAGGGAAGGCGCAAGAGGCCCTCCGGTTCGAAGCCGGAGGGTGCTGCTCCCGGCACCCTTGCAGTGCATGCGGACGCCAAGATCTCCCGCACACAAAAGGCGGCCAGAATCCCGCCAATTGTGTCGGACCCGTTCCCCAACCACATAAAGGTTATGAGGGAACTGAGGGCCAAGCTCCAGGCTAGCTTCCAGGCCACCCGTTTTCCAAGTCGGGTGATCCTAAAGACCACGACCCCGGAGGACCATGAAGCCGCCAGGGGGGTGCTGCGCGAAGCGGGGATAGAATTCCACACGTTCTCGCTGCAGCGACCTAACCTCGTGCGCAGAGTCATCCGAGGTCTTGGCTCTGACACCGACCCGGAGGACATAAAGGTGGGCCTGGCGGAAGAACACGGCATTACGCCGCGTACCGTGGTCCAGCTGACCAGGCAAGTCCGCGAGGAAGGCAAGGAGCCCGTAAGGACCCCCATGCCACTATTCCTCGTAATAGTGGAGAAGGAGGGAGAAGGTCTCCCCAAAATTGACGAGGTGTCCCACCTCTACAACACTAAGATCAGAATCGAACCGTACCATGGCAGAGAGGGGCCAGCCCAATGCTACAGATGCTTGGGCTTCCACCACTCGAGCCATGCGTGCGAGAGGAAGACCGAATGTATAAGATGTTCAGGCCCTCACCATGTCAACGAATGCCCGAACCCCAGAGAGGAGAAAAAGTGTGCCAACTGCCGAGAGGCCCACATAGGCATCTACGGCGGCTGTCCCGCTAGACTGCGCATTGTGCAGGCAAGACAGCGCAGGAACACAAACAGGGAGCCAGCACAAGTTCGGCCTGGAGTAAGTTTTGCCCAGGCGCTGGGCAAGCACGAAAAAGTGCTGCAGCAGGCCGAGGCAAGCCAGACTCCGGCAGCGACCCAGTCAGTAAGCTCTGGGTCTACCGCCAAACAACCACCAGCTGCATCTGCAGCAAAGCCACAGCGGCCTCCTCGCCAGAAGAAGGCCACCGCAGCCCGGCGGGAGAAACCGCCGGCAACTGCGGCAGCAACGGCCGGGCAACCAGCCCAAGAATCTGCGGGGAGACAGAGCGGCCCTGCTGCAACTGCTCTCCCCCCTCTACCAGTTCCAGCTACAGTGGCTGCAACAGCCAATGAGGGAGAGGCACCCCTCGCTACAACACCCGCGCCGATTTGGGACACTGGCGTCTCAAACGAGGACTTGGCGGAGTTCCATGAGCTTTCTGCCTGGTTCGCCGAACTAATTCGTCGCTCCCTCCCCATTCTGAGGCGCTGCAGGGAGCAACTGACAGATCCCCGCATCCCTGCTCTGCAAAAGCACAGCATTATGCAACAGACTGCACGGCTCCTCTTCCCTGACTCCAGCTCGTAAATGGCGTTGAGAAGAACTCAGCGAACATTGAGAGCCGCGTTCTGGAACGCAAACGGAGTCCGGGAACAGAGACCGGGCATCTTGGAGTTTGTAAGTGACCACGGGATTGACCTCCTTATGGTATGCGAAACGCATCTGCATGCTGGTATACAATTTAACCTGCCAAGTTACGCCGTCCACCGAGCCGATAGAGTCGGCCGGCGGGGCGGCGGTACAGCTATATTCATAAAAAATCACATCACCCATACTCCCATTACCATCCCCCCGCTTCAACACTTGGAGGCGACCGCCATAAGGCTCTCCTTGGGCGGTTCAGACCTAGTGCTTGTGGCGGTGTATGACCCGCCCAACCATCCCTTCTATGAAGCGGATTACAGGGCACTCCTCAACCTAGACCACCGAGTGTGCATAGCCGGTGACTTCAATGCCAAACACCCAGGATGGAACAGCCGAACCCAGAATGATAGGGGAAGGAGCATCTACCGCTTTATCTGCGGAGATCCAACCCTTCATGCGCATGGCCCGCGGGGTCCAACGCACTCCCCGCCTCGTGGCAGGGCGGACGTCATAGATTTCGCAATCACCAAGAACATTCCATTTCATCTGGACCTCACGGCGGTGAATGCTCTGGATTCTGACCACAACCCAGTTGTGATCAATTCAGACGTTACCGTCGCAGCTCTGGCAACGGCTGACTGGGTGGATGAAGTCGACTGGGATGCCGCCATTCTTCACATCCAAAACTCCGTGGAAGCCTGCCCTCGAATCGACTCTGTGGAGTCGCTCGAGGCGGCAGCCAGGGAGTTCCCACATCCATCCTCAACGCGGTCCGTGCTCACACACACCGCATCCCAATAGACACGCCAAACCCCACAGATATCCCAGGACCCATCAAACAACTCATAAGGGCTAAAAACGCCGTAAGAAAGCTGTGGCAGAGATTTCGCCATCCCAGGATAGGAGAAGTACACCAGAGGTTCAAATCCCTGGCAAGACGACTCCTAAGAGCACACCGCAAAGAGGCCTGGGAAAACATGTTAAGGCAAACCAATCTCCAGGAGAGAAAACCATGGCGAATAGTCCATAGCCTGCGGAAAGACAAAACCGTACACCAGCACCCCCTACATAGCCCTAGAGGTCGACTCGTCTACGAGTCGAAAGAAAAGGCAGAGGCGCTAGCAGATTATCTGGAGGCTCAATTCCAACCCAGGGTAGAGCCAATGGACGATGACCATGCTGACCTCGTGGAACAGGTGGTGGAGGACTTCCTAGAAGCTCCGCCCCCTGACCACGAGGAGTTCCACATTCCCATCGTTACCCCTAGAGAGTTAGCGACCACGCTTAACTCTCTAAGAACCAACAAAGCACCTGGGCAGGACCGTGTGACAGCGGAAATGCTCAAGCACCTTCCACGAAGAGCCGTGATTCACTTAACCCGGATTTATAACGCGTGCCAATACATGCGCCACTTTCCAGCTATCTGGAAAGAGGCGCGCGTGGTGTGCGTTTTAAAGCCGGGGAAAAATCCGGTTTTTCCTTCCAGTTACCGATCAATCAGCCTTCTCCCAGTTTTATCGAAGGTATTCGAAAAACTGCTCCTCTCCCGGCTCCTTCCTCATCTGGAGGAAAGGGGCCTAATCCCGGAACACCAGTTTGGCTTCCGTTCTGGCCACTCCACGACCGAGCAGCTACTGCGGGTTGCCGAGAAGGCCTCCCTGGGTTTCCAGGAAAGGTCTAAAACGGTAGCAGTGCTGCTCGACGTGGAGAAGGCATTCGCCAGTACCTGGCATGAAGGACTCATTTACAAACTCCTGGAGCATGAAATTCCCCGTCCATACATTTCCTTGGTGGCCGGTTTCCTCGGAAACCAAAGCTTCCGAGTAATGATGGAGGGGAAGCTGTCCACCGAGCGGCCCATTGGCGCTGGAGTACCGGAAGGCAGCGTGCTGTCGCCGGCGCTCTTCGCAGCTTACATGGCCGACATCCCAACTCATCACAACACCCAAACCTGTCAGTATGCGGACGATCTCATGATCTTCGCAGTCAATAGGAATACACGGTACAGCTTCCGGCAAATCCAAACCCAGCTCCGGGCCATTGGCGAATGGACGCAAAATGGCGAATGGCAATTAACCCGGAGAAGAGCTCTGCTATTCTCCTGGCGAAAACCATAGCCAACCGGTTGCAGCAGAACTTCGTTTTACGGCGCCGTCGAATCCCTTGGGTGCAAACGGCGAAGTATCTCGGGGTGACGCTGGACCGTAAGTTAACTTGCGTTCCGCACGTCAAGGGCAAGGTCCAGCTGGGGCACGTCGCACTCCGGAGCCTATACCCTATCTTCAGATCAACCATGCCGATCCGTCTCAAACTCCAACTGTTTCGGGCGATCATTCCGCCTATGATTCTGTACGGCTGTGAGATCTGGGGAACAGTGGCTAATACCACTTTCGTCAGACTCCAGACGCTGCAGAACAAGGCACTACGCATCATCTACGATACAGGCTGGAGATTCCCGGCTCATATCCTACATGAGCACTCCCAGATCCCGTACATTGTCGATGTCATTCGCGAGAGGGCACGATCAATGTACGAGAAAATCCAAATTCACCCCAACCCTTTAGTGAACTCCCTGGGAAGGTATGACCCGAGAGATCAAAGGCGCTTGCCGTCCTTCAGACTGCCAAGAGACGTCCTGGGACCCCTTGGGTAACCCAAGGAAAACCCCAGATGTCTCTGGGAACAACTTCTACGCCAAAGGACAAGCGCTATACAACCCGTATCCAAAACGGGGCAAAAAAACTAATTCGTGTCTCCCAAAAAGGGAGAACGATTAAGTACAGCTGCCCACGACAAAGAGGGGCAACCCATTCCAAACCTCTCGAAAATTTCAAACAGTAAACAAATTCAAACACCCCAGCAGAACATGGATCTACTAGTTCATTTCGCAGGTTAAGCCGCAAAGCGGCTAGGTACTGCGGCATATGACACCCGGACGGGGAAAGCCCCGCCCGACTAGGACTACCTCTGGACCTCTGGACCTGGATTTTAATTTTTATGGCAGACTTCCCAACAGAGCCAAGCGTCGAAATGGCACAATACGCTGACGACGTGCTTCTGTTCTGCAAAGACAAACACATCCTCAGAGCCTTCAACCCCCTACAAAGACATATCCGTCTCACACAGCAGTGGTGTAGGCGTTGGCGGATGTCCGTTAATCCGGACAAAAGCCACGCCATACTTTTCACAAAGCGCCACACCCCCGCAGACTGCACCAATTTCAGCTACCGAGGTCGAAGGATAGAGTGGACTAACTCTGTCCAGTACCTAGGTGTTAACTTGGATTAGGGTCTAACCTTTCGCCAACACATCAGGGACCGAGCGGCTAAGGTACAGGGAGCAATTGCTTCACTGTATCCAATGCTGGGGTCAACCTCGATGCCAGTTGGCATGAAGTTATACCTTTTCCGAGCGCTGGTAATCCCGGTTATGCTGTATGCCTGTGAGATCTGGGGCATGGCCGCAGAGAGCGTGCTAGCATGGCTCCAACGTGCACAGAATAGAGGACTCAGGTCTATATATTCTGTGGGTCCTTATTTTCCTACCAGGTTGCTACACGAGGCCTCGAGTCTCCCATACGTGGAGGATGAAATCAGGCGCCGGGCATCAAAATTTTACGCAAGTTTACCATCTCATAGAAGCGCCCTTGTCAGATCCCTGGGAGATTATGACCCCACTAGACGTCGCTCTAGTCAGCACCGGTTACCCCGCATGGCTTGCGGGCATCCGAGATAACCAAGGAGCTAATCCGAACAGTAGCTAAAGCTGAGCTCCACATAATTCTTCCAAGCTGCTTGGCATCAAAATTAAACCCAAAATTTAAATAAATAAAACACCAGGGTGCAAGGTGTTGCATCCTGTCCATCAACCCCCAGGTACCACTAGTAACCTCAGAAAAATTCATCATCCTAACAATCAACATTTCATCCTACAACATCCCGATATTACCTTACCTGCGGTAAAACCCTTAAAAACGGGTGAGCACGCAGCAAAAACCTTCTGGCTTTATACAGCCAGCCAGCACCACATGGCATGGCATGGCATGGATTTTAATTATAATTATCCTCCAGCAGATCATGCATATAATGAATTAACTTAAATACTATTACTAAATAATTAATCTCTCACAACCGCCTGATACATAAGACGACTCTATTATACTGCCCAGCTAAAGCCGCAAAAGCGGCTAGGTGCTGGGCAGCAAACACTCCTTCCAGGTAGATCTGGACGACTCGATTCTTCTGATGGTCTGCTGCTGGGCTTTTAATTTTATATTTGCACTCATATTCCTCTTTTATATGTCATTTAGTTCAACGTGAACTTTGAACTTGTATCCAGTTACAATGTAAGCCAAGATAACCGTATGTAACATTTCTTTAGTTTTTGAGAACAGCGATGTTGAGGAACATATATTTATTGATATTGTCACCCTGGTGGTAGACTCGCGAAGCCGGTAGCGACAGACAGTTGAATGTAGAGTTAGGAAAAATAAACAGTTTAAAGTTAGCTAGCAAACTGTAATGGTGAACAGTGTATTTCGAGGAGAATAAAGTGTAGTATTTGTGTTTTGTAACCTCGTTTTATTATTTCACGAACCCACAAAGTCACACTGGTGTCAGGAAGCGGGATAACAACATCACGGAACATTGTGGCCATGGAATCGGCATTGGAATTGCTTTTGCAGAAGATGAACGAATTTACAGTGAAGTCGGAAGCGGCAAATAACAACTTGGCCGCGAAGAGGAACGAGTTAACTACAAAAACAGAAGCGGCAAATGAGAATCTGGCCGCAGAGTTGGAAGAAATAAAGACCGAATTGACCACAGAAATGAAGGCAGCGAACGACAGTCTGGCCACGGAAATGAAAGAGGCGAGCGAGCTCCTCGCCGCCAAATTTGAGGAACAGTTGGCCGGCGTGAGGGATGACGTGACGGAGCTGGGCAAGCGGATGGGCCAAGTGGACGAGCACGTCGAGGACCTGGCGAACCGCTTCAATGACCTAGAGGAAAAGGCCGACATTAACGCCAAGTCCCTGAACGCCATGGTTGAAGACGTCGAAGACCTCGCGAACCACGTAAACAACCTGGAGGGAAAGGCCGACAGCAGCGTCAAGTTGCTGAACGCCATGGTGGAGGACGTCGTCGGCAGGAGACTGAAGGATTTGAAGGCTGACGCACCGGGACGCGACACAACATCGGCGCGCGTCAAACTTCCGAAATATGACGGCGCGTCAAAATTCGAGGTCTTGCGCCGCCAGTTCGACACAGTGGCCAAGCACAACAGATGGTTACCGGATGAGGAGGCCACACAGCTAATAGCCAGCCTCCAGGGACGGGCCGCGGATGTCCTAAACGTGGTGCAATCAACGGCGGCGCCCAAGGACATCTGGGAGGCCCTGGAGAATTGTTTCGGGAACCACAGCTTAGCCGCAGCGTACCGCAGCCAACTAAAGGCAAGGTCACAGCAGCCGGGGGAGACGCTGCAGGAGTTAGCCATAGCGATTGACTAGCTAACTAGCAAGGCCTTGGTTGACCTGCCACTGGAGTTCGTATCCCGGGAAGCCGCCTACAAGTGTGTCGACGGGGTACGGGACACGGAGATTCGTCAGCGCCTAATGCTCGGCGATTATAAAAAACATCCAGGAGGCGCTGACAGCGGCATTAAGAATGGAGGCGGCCAAGGTAGCATCTATCCCGACGCCGAGAACGAGGTGTGTCCGCTACGCCGGATACAGAAGACCAGCTGAGGGACGCCGGCGAACACCTAGTGGCCTGTGTTGGGGGTGTGGACAGCCCGGACACCTGCGGAGAGACTGCCCACACCAGGAAGAGCAGCCGGAAAACGAGTAAGGGCCGTCGTCGAGAGGGGCACGTCGGCGCCATTACCACCATCCCCTCGAGTGACAATCCGCGCCGTCAGTCGACGGATGGATGACAACCTCATCGCGGACGGCTAGGTAAGAGGAAAGCCGTGCCGCGTGCTGGTGGACACCGGGGCGGCCGTGACCATCATCAGACCTGACTTGGCGAAGGGTTTGCCGACGAGGAAGCCGAGCCGACCATACGAGCTTGTGGCAGCATCGGGCGACATCATGCCTGTGGAGAAGGAGGCCCTACTGGAGCTGAACTTGGGACGGAGTGCCGTGCGTCTGTGGGTGTTCGTCGCGAAGGTGGCTGAGGAGGTGATTCTGGGACTGGATGTCCTCAGGAGCCACGAGGCGACGGTCGACGTCGGCAGGAAGGTCCAGAGGCTCAACGGAGAAGAGGTTATACTCCGTCAAGCAGAAGAGCGCCTTAGAATTTGCAGGATCATCTTGAACGAAGACGTGGTTGTCCCCGCGAGGAGCGAGGTGATGGTGACGGCGCGACCGGAAGGCCAGACAGCACGTTGGGTCCAGAAGCAGCAGGAGTACGACTTCACCTCGGAACATCGCAGAGGGAAGAGTCACGGTAACGCGGACGCTATGTCCCGAAGACCCTGTCCAGAAGAGTGCGGCCAATGCACAAGGGTGGAGGAGAAGTAGCGTGCCGCAGCAGTTCGAGTAGTCACGGCAATGCCTGCGGATGGCTGGGAGAGCGCAGGCCTGAGGAGGGAGCAGCTGGCGGACGCAGACTTGGGGCCACTCTTGAGGGATGTGGAGAACTTGGTGGACCACCTCCACGACATGCACGATATGGCTCGCCAGAACATCCAGAAGGCGAGCGGCCGCATGAAAACCCGATACGACAGGCAGGCCAACAGCCAAGTGTTCCAGCAAGGTGACCTGGTCTGGTTGTACCGCCCGACCCGGACCATGGAACGCTGCCCGAAGCTTCAGCAGCCATGGCAAGGACCGTACCGTGTGGTGAGGAGGATTAACGTCGTGGTCTACCGCATCCATAAGGTGCCCCGGGGAAAGATGTTGGTGGTACTCCTGGATCGCCTGGCCCGCTACGAAGGCGCTGTTCGGGACGACCAGCCTTGAGGAGGGAGCAGTGTCACCCTGGTGGTAGTCTCGCGAAGCCGATGAAAACTTCGGAACCAATCGTTACCGGTAGCGACAGACAGTTGAATGTAGAGTTAGGAAAAATAAACAGTTTAAGGCTAGGTAGCAAACTGTAATGGTGAACAGTGTATTTCGAGGAGAATAAAGTGTAGTATTTGTGTTTTGTAACCTCGTTTTATTATTTCACGAACCCACAAAGTTACAATATGGTATGTGTGTATTCCGCACTTTCACGTTTTCATATGCCCATGTATAAACCTTTAATCGTGACTTAGTATTTCACTGCCTAGTATATATATTAGGTAGAGGTAGCTTTACATTTCAAAAAAAGCACTATCGATAATTATATATCTTTAGAAACATGTTTTGGGACACAAAAATAGAAAGGAAACTAGTTTTTAAAGGTTTCGTGAGTCTCAAAAGAACATACCTTAAAGACCAAAGTATTGTAGGTTCAATTCCCAAGTATATGAGACAAGGTTTGCTGAACAAACCTCCAAACAGAAAAGGAACCTTTACGCCTTAATCCACATCGAAACAAGGGTATATCTGTATGATCTGTTGGACTTTCGGGGAGAATTTAGACATTCTATAGCGTATTTTGACCACACATTTACCCTTTTAATAAACCTCCTGTCCTATTAATTGTATTTTGGTACTATTTTACTGACGTTGTGCTATTCTGACTGATTTAACGATTGTCATCAAAAACTTTCACAAGCATTTTGATTCACTAGTCCAATTATTTAAAACTGTATTGCAATAATTAACAGGTATCTTAGCTTATTACATAGTAGAAATTTGAAGCTTCATAGTAATGTGCACTAACACGTATAATTTCAAATATGCAGATGACAGCTTCCTTGTAGTTGCAACTGGCATATGGGAATATACCAGCCGCCAGCTATGTTCAAATATTTGAAGATGTTGCTATGTTTTGGCTTTATCATTCCAGTCCCTTTGCTTGGTCACAACATAAGGAAGCATTATCACCCTTCCATTATAAAACACAGCTATGTAAATTATAATATAGTAACTCGAATGTCTTTACACACATAATCTGGTAATTGTTTAAAGGAAATTTCCATTTTCCGAGCAGTAAGATGCCATTGGTGTTTGCCAGTTTTACAAAGCTACTGCGAGACGCAAAGTGGACATTCTAAGAAATTTCAAGATTTGCGTTTCACTTATCATGGAAAATACTAATAAAATATGACATTATAATTAGAATAATCACTTTTAAGGAATCATAATCTTGGTAAATATAGGTTATCCTTCTAAAAATTAAGTTTAGAGTGGGTAGGTTTTCCGAACTTTGAAAATGCTGTTGTGGTGCTTAGAGAGAACTTTCTATAAAAATAACTGCAGTTAGTTCCAGAGGGGTATATAATGATGCAGTCTCTTTTTGGGTGGAATGCAGTAATTTTTCTGCGTGCTATGTCCATGACAGAGAAAGCAAATGAGGTACGGTTCTGATTATTAACACTGTTTTATGGAAATGTCATCCTAGAAATAGACAAAGTAGAGAAAAGTTACATAAATTGAGTGTTTTGACACGAAGTATGTTCGTAGTTCACTAAAAATTTGTTTATCTCTTGACGAATTACCAGTTCTGCAGAAGTCATTAAGAATGCAGGAAACCTTCGAGAAACATTCACACAGAGTTTAAGATACACACTTCATTTATACGAGGGAAATTTTAAAATGAAATAATTTGATCAAATGAAACATTCACACAGAGTTTAAGATACACACTTCATTTATACGAGGGAAATTTTAAAATGAAATAATTTGATCAAATGGTATATTAGAAAAATTCAAGGTTTTTGAAAAAGTTTCCAGTCGAAATAACATTGTTTTGCAAGTACTTTCTTGAAACTCTTTTCACATTCCTGACCCTAAAATTTGTATTCAAAACTCTTTCTATTTTTATTTTTAGTCTTCATATACACATGGACAAATTCCCACTCACCTGTTGTAAAGATACACTTACCCTCTCTCGATTCACCGAGTCTTTTTTGTTTATTTTTTTTTAAATTGCTCAGCACAGTTGGTGCTATATAAATTGTGGAGCTATATACATAATATACATAATAAAATTAAAGTATACTGGGAAAGAGGATACTCATATCGGAGAACTCAAACAAACTGGTCTGGCCAGTGTAAGTATAAATTAAATAACTTCTTCATTACAGAATAAATAAACATTATAGAAATAAAGTTTCCAGTCTGCCCTCAGTTCACTTGGTCTACCATTACCTCATTACAAATTGTAAGCTGAAATATAATTATTCCCAAGTTGCCCTAGGTAAAAAGCTTTAGTGTGCTTAATATCAGTTAAAGTTATTTTCATCCATTTTGTGACCGACGTTGCTTTAACTGTTCCATGCAACATTTTCAAAATGTTAATGTAATAACTCACTTTTTAACTACAAACCATAACATTGTACTTCTAGATTACATACGTACAGCTACTTGTGATATACTCGGGAAATTTTCAATCATTACATCAGTGATTTTTGTTGTCAAAATATTTGGTAAAGGATCATACATTTCTGCTCCGTAGCCCAATCACGTGGAAGTACATAGCAGAATAAAGAAAGAAGAAAGACTAGATTTACTAAAACCAACCGAATTTCTTTACTTTCTTTGTTTTTATGTGAACGTTTTGGACTTTTATGTTTCATTTCGGGACATGAAAATAACATATAGAGGAACTTAATGCAACTAAAAATTTGTTTGAATCTTACAATAAAATGTAAATGTTTGCAATATATGTCCCGCTATATAACCATATCTTTTATCTATTTTTAACGCGTACTTCAAGAATTAGTACATTAAGCTTCAGTTATAGTGAAAACTGCTCTTATTCTGTGGCTTAACAATCGTTTTTTGTTTTGTTTTCCTTGTGGATAAACAAATTACCAATTTACATATGAGTAAAACATAGGTATAAGAAAGTTCAAAGTAGCAACATAGATTACCTCAGAAACGGCTAATTCCCAGATTATATACGGTGTGATCTATGTAAACCTGAACCATTTCAACAAGCCAGAACTTTTGAAACAATAATAGGACACGCGTGCAACTTTGGGAGGATATAATGCACAATTGGTAGATTACATTACACTACTTACATCTCAGAGGAAATGTTGGCGGTATACTCCACCAGCATCTAAACATGCTTGCACTGGTCTCACCATAATCTCTAAAGTTTTACGGAGTGTAACTTCGCCAATGTTACTTATTTCGGTTCGAATGGATTCCTTGCGAACATTAACTATCCGTGGCCTATTCCTGTGCTTTTAGACACATCCCAAGAAAAAAAGCCCGGTGAGGTTAGTTTAGGGCACCTCGTGGGCCACAGACCTTTTGTTATGATTATTGAGATTATTCGATTACCAAAGAAACTGTTATAAGTTCTCTGTTGTCATTAGATGTATGGCACGTTGCTCCATCTTGCTGCAGATAACATTCTCCAATGGTTCAGGTGTATATGGATCGTACATCGTACCAGATACTGAAAAGTTATTCAGACTGCCCCTGAAGCCCACTCTATATCAGTATTTACAATGAAACATGTGATAATATCAATTCTGCAAATGTTTACCTGTATTAACTGAAGTGGATACAAGAATATGCTTTTGTAAGGAGAGTTAGTACGAGAGTGGGTAGTGTTATTAGAGATGTAATATAACGTAACGCTATACATCATAATTCCAGTTAGCTTTGATGACGTAAGAGAGATCAATCAGTCTAAGTGTATTATCACATAAAATCATGACGTGTTCTATTTGACATTTGTTTTAAGGTAAAGAAACAACTAGTTAACAGTCGTTAAAGTACTCAGTTTATGTATTGTTTTATTTAACTTTAATTGACATAGCTATTGTTTATTACTTTGTTCAAAAAGCTACAGCAAGAATTTTTAAACATACGGTTTTCTTCTAGTTGGCACAAATAACATATGTTCTAGTTGTTTGTACTTTGTGGGAATTTCCTTTGTAGCTCCTTGTGTTGTGGATGATAACAGATAACAGACGACATGTTACAAAGAATGTACAAGTTTAATATAAGTTATCAGAACTGCTAAAGTATCAAGAGAAAATATTGGCAGTTCGCTATGTGACTCACATTTGAGTTAAGTATCAATTTTGATAAATTTAGATAAGTAAAAAGAAATGCCTAGAGCATGTTTAACTTCAAACAGTGTTACATAAATTGTGTATTACACAGAGCTCTAGCTTTCTGTGCTGTAATGTTTTGCCAATTGTTACGATTTAGTAGTTGAACAAATGCCATCTTGTATGAAGAGCTGTCTCAGGATATTCCAAAAAGCTTTAAACAGAATTCATTTTTAGTGAAGGTACCTAAGGATATGTGACTTTAATAAAAAATGATAAAGCCATTTCAGCGAGAATAAAGGTTTTCCTAAGTGTAAGGTGTAGTCAGTTGATGGCAGATGCTCAATGTAAATACCTTGTTTGATTAACAGACACTTCGTTTTGGTCTAAGCTGCTGGCATTTATAGAATGCGTATGAGTTTAGAACTTGCTTGATGTAAAATAAGGTAGTATAGTTTTGGTCGGAAGGTAATATTTGCTGTACCTAATATAAGGTATTAGAGACATCGATGAAGAGTCAATACGTATGTATATCAAAAATGAGAAACGTGTAAGGTCAGAAATGAGAAGTGCGTAAATTTCTGAAAATGGATATTAGCTATTTCTTACAAATATGGAAGATGCTTTGTATAATTGAATGCAGTTATAAAAGTTCCGAATACATGATTCACAATGTATCTATGAAAAATCTCGCTCGCTCTCGCTCGCTCTTCGTGCTGGCTGGCTGGCTGAATTCAACCAGAAGGTTTTTGCTGCGTGCCCGCCCGTTTTGGTTTTAACCGCAGGTAAGGTTTAATCGGGATGTTTTAGGGTGACTTGTGGTTTTTTAGGGTGAAATTAATTTGTAAGGATACTGAATTGTACCTTGGGAATGAAAGGATAGGATGTAATACCTAGCGCCCTGGAATTTTGTTCCTGAAATTTAGGTTGGTAATTTTGATGCCAAACAGCTTAGGAGAATATTTGGAGCTCAGCTTTAGCTGCTGTTAGGATTAGCTCTTGGGTTATCTTGGGTGCCCGCATGCCATGGGGGGACCCAATGTTGTCTGTAACGGCGTCTATTGGGGTCATAATCTCCCAGTGATCTAACAAGAGCGCTTCTATGATTTGCTAAGATTGCGTAGAATTTTGATACCCGAATCCCAACTTCATCCTCCACATATGGAAGTCCCGAGGTTTCGTGAAGCAACCTGGCAGGAAAATAGCGACCTACAGAATAGATAGACCGTAGCCCTCTATTCTGTGCACGTTGATGACATGCCAACCAGCTATCTGCGGCCATACCCCAGATCTCGCAGGCATATAGCATCACGGGGATCACCAGTGCTCGGGAGAGGTATAATCTCAGGCCAAGCGGCATCTAGCTCGACCCCAGTATAGGATGCAGGAAAGCGATTTCTCACTGGACCCTTGCCGCTAGGTCTCTAATCTTTGGCGAAAGGTGAGGCCTCTATCCATTGTTACTTCAAGGAATCGGACTATTAGTCAACTCTATTCTTCGACTTCCGAAGATGAAGTTCGGGCAGTCTGCTGGGCTGTGGCGCTTTGTGAAATGTATAGCGTGGCTTTTGTCCGGATTTACGTACATCCGACAACGCCGGCACCACTGCTGCGTGAGACGGAGGCGTCTCTGTATGGAGTTGAAGGCTCTGAGTGTCTGTCTTTGCAGAACAGAAGCACGTCGTCAGCTTATTGTGTCATGACGACTCGTGGTTCTTAGGAGAAATCTGCCACAAAGAAGTTAAATATGGTGGGAGATAGTACAGAGCCTTCGTGGACTCCTGCTCTCACTGGTCTAGGTGTTGATGTTTTCCCCGCAACTGTAACTTTGAAAGTGCGGTGTCGCAAGAAGCTATATAGAATGTTGATAATCTGTGTTGGGAGGCCCCCCGCCTTCTTGACATCCAACAAAAAAGCAGCTTTGAAGGCGCCTCCCTGGAAGCCCAGGGCGGTGGTCTCCACCACACGTAGTAACTGCTGGACTGTCGAGTGCCCAGGACGCAATCCAAACTGATGGTCGGGAATGGCTTGAATGTCTCCCAGAATGGGGGACAAGCGGGAGAGAATCAACTTCTAGAGCACTTTCGAGAGAATGGAAAAGAGACTGATGGAACGGTAGTTGGAAGGGTGTACCGGATTCTTCCCAGGTTCCAATATGCATATCATCCGGGCCTCACTCTGCTCTCGCGGAAAGTACCCAAAAGTAAGGCACATATTGAAGACCCTAGTTAGAAAGAAAACCGCGTTGAAAGAAAGATGGCGGAGCTTGAGGGGTGTTAGCCCGTCAGGCCATCCCCCGCCTTTTTCGGTTTGAGACGCTAGAGTGCGCCTTGGACTTCACTGGGTCGGATGATAGGGAGTCTTTCCGCATCATCAGGAGGAAGACGTAAGAAGCGTCGTACCTCTCCACGGACACGTTCGGAAAAGATGACGTTCTAGGTGTCGTCCCTTGGACACAAGGTACGTCCAAGTTATTCAGCGAACGCATTTGCTTTGGCGTGAGGTTCACAGGCCAGGCCTTGGGTGCCGTGGATCAGGGAGGTGTATTGACCTCTGTGTTTCCTGACGGCTCTGGCTATCCTCCACACGTCGCCATCCTTGACGCACAACCAGGCCATTTTGTCCTCCCACGCTTGCACCTTGTGCTCGTGCAGTCGGACTCGGACCTCGTGACGTATACGTAGCAGGAGTAATAAGATGGTTTCAAGTTTCAGGTTTTTATATTCAGTTTCACGGCCTGGTGCCTGTACGAAGGTTGAAATTTTCATTGAAGTTATATTTTGGGAATTAAATGCTTATTGTCTACGCGGGGAATATATAAAGCCCATGCGGTGACCTTTCTTAGGCCACCGAGAACAGTTTTATTATATTAGTGTCTCTCGGTGTCCTTTTTTGTTATGTACAGTATTTTCAAGCGCTTATTTTGCACTTTTATTTACACACACACAAACACACACTCCACCATTTACAATGCTCCGTGCGGCAGCGTGCTTCTTCCTCCTGGGCTGCTTTGACGGCGGCCTCTGCATATGGGTAAAGGCCTGGGCCGGAAGGACACCACATTGTGGTGTAACGGTGACATTAGTGTACTTTTATGCGTGCATGCTTACGGTGCTTTGGTTCACCGTTCCCAATGTTGTTAATTTTTGGTTTGCTATGTTGCAGTATGCAGGCCCAGAAGGGGTTTTGTAACGGCCTTGGGGATGTAGGGGATATGGGTTTCTCGATAAAGGCTGGCAGTAGTCGAGCGGATGAGGACAGATACGATTTTACGTAAGAAGAGGTTTTGTAAAGTTTGTAGGTATTTTAGAGCGGTTTTGGAGGTGTTGGTCCAGACCATGCAGGAGTTCAGAGCACGGACAAAATAAAAGATTTGTAGCGCACAATCTTAGAGCTCAGCTTTAGCTGTTTGCTCCTTAATATGGGGGCGTACATCTTTAGTCGCTGCCGCCCTTTGTTGGCGCTATCTTTAAGGTGGGTAGTCCACTGCATCGTGCATGTCAACGTCAGGCCGAGGTACCGTTAGGTCCATGCCAAATGGCGCCACTTTGTATAATGCATAAGCAGGCATTTTCGCATTAATTTTGATTTTCCAGTCATGAAGCCATGAAAGGAAGCGGTCAGTGTACCGCTGCATCACTAATAGTCCATAACGAGGATTTTTATAATGGTTGTAAGTTGCAGTGTCGTAAGCATACATTACCACTTTGCATCGGCGTCCACGGGAAAGCTGTTGGTGAACAGTATATACAGGTGTGAGACATAGTATCCCCCTGTGGTACGCCAGCCTGCATCACTATCTTTCTAGTCATGAAGTCATGAAAGGAAGCGGTCAATGTACCGCTGCATCTCTAATAGTCCATAACGGGGATTTTTATGATGGTTGTATATTGCAATGTCGTCGGCATACATTACAACTTTGCATCTGGCGTCCACGGGAAAGTCGTTGGTGAACAGTATGTACAGGAAGGGAGACATAGTGGCCACCTATGGTACGCCAGCCTGCATCACACTCTCCTTTTTGGAGGAGTGACCCACTTGGAGGTAGAAGCGCCGATTTCCTAAGAAATTATGCAAAAATGGTAGAGCATTTTGGAGGCAAGGAAACTCTCGGTGCAGTTTGTAAATCAGGCCATTGTGCCAGCTCCGATCAAATGAGGCTTCCAGGTCCAAAAGTAGCCCCAACGTTGAAGCCCCAGTGTTAAATTGCTTGGTGACGACATCTGCTAATCTTAAGATTTGTAGGTCTGTTGAGTGTCCTTTTCTTAATCACAATTGCAAGTTAGAAATGTCAATCGACGAAATTTGATTTTGGAGTTGAAAGAAAATTATTTTCTCGAGCTATTTACCAATGATAGAGAGCAGACTGATGGGGCGGTAATTCTGAAGGTGCCTGGTGCTTTTCCCATGCTTCGGGAGCACTATTATCTTGGCTCGTTTCCAAGTGTCCAAGAAATAATTTTGCTGCAAACAGGTATTGAAAATTTTTGTAAGTTGCACCAGGGCTTGAGTTCCTCATTAATCTCCCTGTCCAAGCTGGCGGCTTTCCCAATAGGTAGCTTCCTAATGAGCTTGTAGAACTCCTGCGGTGTTGTGAAGGGCAAGTGTAGCTCATGCCTCTGTGCCACTCAGTTTTGTACCCATGTCTGGCCTTCCCGTTCTAACTCGGGGTTCGTCGCAGTGTTCTCTGTGAATTTTTCTGCCAGACAGTCTGCAAAAACCTCGGCTTTCTCCACGGAGAAGAAGTGGAGTCCGAGGCGAGTATGCAGCTCCTTAGTGCCTGAGTTGGCGCTCGAGGAGACTTTAAATGCCCTTCATAATTTCCACAACGAATGGTCCTAATGTGTGGTGTTCAACATTTTCTGTTCCCACTGTCCAATTTTGTTCATTTTAATTTGTTGCCGAATGATGTGTAGCCATTTTGCTAGCACATTATACTCAGGCTGGCAGGTAAGCCGCCAGTCTCGTCAAGTGCCCCTTCCTGGCAAGGAGCTGCTCCACCTCATTGTACGTGCAAACCTGGGTGGGCTTGCGGTCTAGCTAATAGTATTTATTTTAGCCGTGTGCAGCGAGGCGGTATAGTTTTCAATGGCGAAGTCGATGTCCGCCTTGCTGTAGTATGACAGCCCAGGCTGCGCCATCCTATGCATTTAGAATTTAAATTTTTTCCAGTCAGTTTCTGCGCGCCTCATAGGGCCGGTCACACCGGCCGTGATGCCGCCAAAAATATCGAAATGTACTGGAAGGTGTTCGGAGTCTAGGCTCTGATACACAGCGAAGTTGTTTGGTAATGTCGCATTTTTTGTAATTACGACGTCCACGATTTCAGGGTCGAATTGCCCTAACTTGTGCTTAAAGGTGGTTTCGTGGTGGAAATACACCTCGCGGTCTTCATTTTCTGCAAATGAGACGCTATCTCTGAGCAGGGCCGGGTTGGCAATGGGTCGTGGAGGACCTGGTTGTGCACATGGGGGTGCCCTGGTTATGACTGCTAGTTGGCGGTGGCATTCGTGGCGGAACGTCTCGCAAACCCTGTAGCTGGCAGGATTCGTCTCCCCATAGTTTGCGCAGTGGGGTACAACGTCCTGCGTTGCCTTCTTTGCGCAGTCAGCTAAGCGGTGGAGGTCACCGCAGAAGACACATCAGGCAGGTCATTTGACATATCTGAAATATGTGCCCCAGCTGCTGGCAGTTGAAGCATTGTGTAATGTTGTTGTTCGTCTTCAGGACCTCCAAAGTGACAAGTATATGGCATACCTCTCTTTCTTACTCAAGTCGCTGGTTTTGAGTGCTTTGGTCAAGGGTAACTTGGGGGTTTGGCAGAGGCCTGCCGCTTGTTTTCAGTTGACAAACTAGGACGCCGGTGTAGCCCTTCGCCTCTAGGTCCTCGCTGATAAGGTCATCTTCGAGGTCCTCGGAAAGATGCTTCAGGATGTAGCGAAGTGGATGATCACTCCACGGGGTGAAGCTGAAGTTCTCACTCCAGCGTCGTTCAGATTGGTCATAATTGGGATGAAACCCATAAAACCCATAAAAATCAGAATAAGAGCACTGCAAAATGTCTTCTTCAGGTGCTGGAAAGCGTCTTCGGTGTCCTCCATCCACACATAAGGCCGGTGTTCTTCCGTCAGGCGGGTGAGGGACTTGTGAGTTGGAGAAGCCCTTTATGAAGCGGCGTTAGTAACTGCTCAGCCCTAGATAACTATGCAATTCTCTCTTATCCTTCGGCCGGGACCAATCTCTCACGGCCTGTGTCTTCTCCGAGTCTGTGGCCACTCCGGTTAGTGACATTATGTGGCTCAAGTACTTGACTTATGGAAGAATTTGCACTCTTTTGGGTTTAGCTTCAAGTTGATAGCCTGCGGTCTCAGGTTGTCGAGATGGTCTTCAAAGTGTTGCTGACGATGATGATGTCATCCAGTATAGCAGGCAGACGTCATAAATAAATTTTCTCATCACTGACTCCGTGAGGTTTTGGAAGGTAGCCGGTGCGTTGTAGAGACCGGAGGGAGTAGCTGTGAACTGCCAAAACCTTGGTCTGTCGAAAATACGGTTTTCTCCTTGTCTCTCGCGTCTAGACCCGCCTACCAGTAATCCGACTTCAGGTCCAGGTTCCAGAACCACTGCCAACCAGCAAGCGTGTTCAGAGCTTCGTCTATCCGGGGTAAGGGTAAACAATCCCTTCTATTTACAGCATTCAGCTTCCTGTAGTCTACGTAAAAGCGTAGCTAGCCGTTCTTCCTCGTCACCAAGAGTGCAGGTGAACAGCAAGAGCTGTCAGAATTTTCGATTGCCACCCTGGTTCTCACATCCTTCAGCATGTCCTCTACCACCGCTCGTTTCGCCAGCGGAGCGCGTCTAGGTTTTTGTCGAAAAGGCCGCATGCGTCCGGTTTCGATATGGTGGAGCACTCTCTACGTGCGGCCGTAGTCCCTGTTGCCTTGCCTGAAGATGCGCTGGTATAGTCTCAGCAGTTGCCGAAATTTCTCGAGCTGTTCTGCAGTAATGTAATTCAATAAGGTTTTCAGCTTGGGTCCCCGCTGTTTCGTCGGCACCGGCACATCGGACATATCGATTGGTGTTACGCTGACCATGGCCTCGCAAGTCCCCAAATCCGTCCCGACGTGGACGACCTGATCGGTTTCTGCCAGGTTCAGCAGCCTCACTAGCATTTCGTCTCGTCTCTGGAACAATGACTTGGTTACACATAGTCGGTACACAGGCGTCTTCTAGTTCAGCATCATGTTCTTCGTCGGTGGCTTTACAAACGCACCGTATTCCCCACCTCGCTTCTCGTGGGGACAACCAAGTGTTTCCTCAGGATGACTTTGCAGATTCCAAGGTGCTCTTCAGATTTCTGAAGCATCCCCTCTTCTCCATTAAGCCACAAGAAGTTCCTGCCGATGTCGACCATCGCCTCGTGGCTCCTGAGGGCATCCTGTCCCAGTATCACCTCCTCAGCAACCTTCGCGACGAACACCCATTAACGCACGGCACTCCGTCCCAAGGTCAACTTCAGCAGAGCCTCCGTTTTCACAGGCATGGTGTTGCCCGATGTCGTCACTTGCTGGTATGGTCGGCTCGGTTATCTCGACTGTAAAATCTTGGCCACGTCAGGTTTGATAATGGGCACGGCTGCCCTGGTGTCCACCATCATGCGGCCACCCATTTCCCTAGCCGTCCGCGAAGAGGCTGTCATCCATACGCAGGCTGACGGCGCACAGTGTGTTTCTAGGGGATGGTGGTGAAAGCGCCGAAGTGACCCTCTCGACGCCATGTCAATCCCGTTCTTCCGGCTGCTCTTCCAGCTGTGGGCAGTCTCTCTCCAGGTGTCCCGGCTGGCTACACCCTAACATACGCCTCCAGGTCTTTGATGGCGTGCCATGTCTGGTCCTCGGTCTCCAGTGTAGCGGATACTCCTGGCCTTCAAAGTCGGTGTGCTCGTCACCTTGGCCGCCTTCATCCACAATGCTGCCGTTAGTGCCTTGTGATTGGTTTCGTCAAATGTTCTATGAGCAGGTTGCTATGTGACGCAAATGACAAAGAATGCCTGGATGACGTTTCATTCCATAAAGTGTGACACAAATTGTATATCATTAAGAGCTCTAGCTTTTTGTGTTTTAAGAATTTGCCTATTACAATTTACCATTTAAGCAAATATCACTTAGAATAAAGAGTTGTCTGAGGATATCCCAAAAAACAAGATAATTAATTTGTTATGAAAGTATATGGAGCATGTTATCACCGTGTGGCATTGTTGTTCGTCCGCGACAAGCCGGAGCCGGGTGCATGGGCAGGAGAGAAAGAGATAATGAGAAGTTTCAGAGCGTTGGTTCCATTGTTCTACGGCTTTGTAGAAACAATGGCTGAGAGTTATAAGTACCCGCAAGGTGTTAGAGCGGTAGTTGTTTGTTGATTATTACGACTGTCAAAAATTGAAGGGTACCGCAGTGAATTCATTCCTTTGTTTTCGTGTAGCAAAACACCGGGTCAGTCTTGAAGACAGTTGGTTGTCACTTTGACGTCTCTTTCCTGCAGCAAAAGTTGTTCTAAATTTCTTGAAACCGGTTTCCCAATCTACGTAACCCACGCAGTCAAAATACGCTTTACTTGAAATTGGTATAGATATTTCAACGAATGTGTAAAGTGCTGTCTGGTGTCTTTGTATCACATCCTTGGAAGGTGATCAATGTAGATATCTCGCTTGGAAAAGACCTATTTACTGATATAACACAGCAACATTGAAAAAAATATATAAAAAAGAGATGAAAAGCTCAAACATATACCTGGTTTTGGACACTTCCCCTCCGAAGGGCAAATATATATTTGGTTGCCATTGCCCAAGTATACACATCAGATATTTACCACACACAGTCAACAAGCACTAATAAAATATAACCCTTAGGCAATCAACACAGTAATTATTTGCTGTAGAACATAGTGAATAATACAAGTCTACTACTGCGCGATAATATATCGCATACAGAGCCATCTCTGGACAGCAAGAAGAGGTCGGCAAAGGATTGATTACTTTTTAGTTCTTTGTCGACCGAAAGATTTGTTGCACTGTAAAATGACGTGTCCTATATAATATATATTTACGAAGTTAGGTTAATGTATTACACTCGCACAGTTTTCTTAACCCAATCTTTTACAAATTCTTGCCTTTGTGCTTGCTACAAGTTTAGCTAAACGTTTATACAAACAGTTGAATTACATTTTTTGTTGTATATACAAGAGTGATCTTGGAGACTGAAGTGTTAGTTAACAAGTGGCTCGCACTATCCCGTCTTACAAGTTTGTTCCCATTCCCAGGAATTACGAGTAATAAGAGAACGAGTCTTAGTTTTTTAAAGAATAGAAAAGCTATCTGTGAATTAGATAAAGGTATCAAATAATTAAATAAGCTAGGGAGTTAATATAAACTGCATTTATTTAATTGTAAGATTTTTTATACAACGCATGACTTACCCGCCAACAAATATTATAGAGGTCCTCCAGAATAATTAGGACTTCCTAGTTCGTTACCAGCAAATCCAAGAGATACACTCCTGGAAATGGAAATAAGAACACATTGACGCCGGTGTGTCAGACCCACCATACTTGCTCCAGACACTGCGAGAGGGCTGCACAAGCAATGATCACACGCATGGCACAGCAGACACACCAGGAACCGCGGTGTTGGCCGTCGAATGGTGCTAGCTGAGCAGCGTTTGGACACCGCTGCCGTCAGTGTCAGCCAGTTTGCCGTGGCATACGGAGCTCCATCGCAGTCTTTAACACTGGTAGCATGCCGCGACAGCGTGGACGTGAACCGTATGTGCAGTTGACGGACATTGAGCGAGGGTGTATAGTGGGCATGCGGGAGGCCGGGTGGACGTACCGCCGAATTGCTCAACACGTGGGGCGTGAGGTCTCCACAGTACAGCGATGTTATCGCCAGTGGTCGGCGGAAGGTGCACGTGCCCGTCGACCTGGGACCAGACCGTAGCGACGTACGGATGCACGCCAAGACCGTCGGATCCTACGCAGTGCTGTAGGGGACAGCACCGCCACTTCCCAGCAAATTAGGGACACTGTTGCTCCTGGGGTATCGGCGAGGACCATTCGCAACCGTCTCCATGAAGCTGGGCTACGGTCCCGCGCACTGTTAGGCCGTCTTCCGCTCACGGCCCAACATCGTGCAGCCCGGCTCCAGTGGTGTCGCGACAGGCGTGAATGGAGGGACGAATGGAGACGTGTCGTCTTCAGCGATGAGAGTGGCTTCTGCCTTGGTGCCAATGATGGTCGTATGCGTGTTTGGAGCCGTGCAGGTGAGCGCCACAATCAGGACTGCATACGACCGAGGCACACAGGGCCAACACCCGGCATCATGGTTTGGCGAGAGATCTCCTACACTGGCCGTTCACCTCTGCTGACTGTCGCGGGGACACTGAATAGTGCACGATACATCCAAACCGTCATCGAACCCATCGTTCTACCATTTCTAGACCGGCAAGGGAACTTGCTGTTCCAACAGGACAATGCACGTCCTCATGTATCCCGTGCCACCCAACGTACTCTAGAAGGTGTAAGTCAACTACCCTGGTCAGCAAGATCTCCGGATCTGTCCCCCATTGAGCATGTTTGGGACTGGATGAAACGTCGTTTCACGCGGTCTGCACGTCCAGCACGAACGCTGGTCCAACTGAGGCGCCAGCTGGAAATGTCATGGCAAGCAGTTCCACAGGACTTCATCCAGCATCTCTACGATCGTCTCCATGGGAGAATAGCAGCCTGCATTGCTGCGAAAGGTGGATATACACGGTACTAGTGACGACATTGTGAATGCTCTGTTGCCTGTGTCTATGTGCCTATGGTTCTGTCTGTGTGATCATGTGATATATCTGACCCCAGCAATGTGTCAATAAAGTTTCCCCTTCCTGGGACAATGAATTCACGGTGTTCTTATTTCAATTTCCAGGAGTGTATATTTTAGAATAAAGCAGATACATCAGACATATGATATTTTGATAAATTCGATAGAAACTCTTTACGGAAAATAAAAAGTTACTATCTCTACCTTGTTAACGTAGGGTATAGTTCCGCATTAGGTATGATTGCATTCTTGGAAGATAGATGGTTATGTAACGTCTGTTTTTTGTTTATTCAAATATTGGTTGTGAGTCATGCAGTCGCATACAATTTGTGTGACTATAGTTCCGGTGTAGTCAACTAGAGAGCGCTGTAGATCGCAGGAAAATAAAACTTAGGTACAATAATGATATTGGCTTAGTGATGTAAGACATGCAGTCTGTTTGTACAAGAAATTCACACCTCGATAAAGGGTAGAAATAATTTTTAGCATTTATGTGGGGAACCATAAACATTTCCGAAGTCTTTCTTGCTACTGGACGGAATTGAAAGTACTTAAGGGTACTGGGAGGTTATTTTTACCCAGCTAGGGCTAACTTTTAACAATATTAGAATGTAAATATACAAAAAACTAAACATTGCAAGAAATTGAGATTTGGTATGATTATAGTATAAGGATGTGTGCATTTAGTGACTGTATAATATTTATATTAAGTTCATACAGTTCCTTGAAAAAGGGGCATAAGGCACTCTATGTATCCTGAAAAAAAGTATTACAGCCTATACTTCAGGTCTAGAAATTGAAATTTGGTATGCTTATAGTATAAGGATGTGTGCATTTAGTGAATTTATAATATTTACATTAAGTTCATACAGTTCCTTGAAAAAGGGGCATAAGGCACTCTATGTATCCTGAAAAAAAGTATTACAGCCTATACTTCAGGTCTAAAAATTGAAATTTGGTATTATTATAGTATAAGGATATGTGCATTTAGTGACTGTTTAATATTTACATTAAGTTCATACGGTTCCTTGAAAAAGGGGCATAAGGCACTCTATGTATCCTGAAAAAAAGTATTACAGCCTATACTTCAGGTCTAGAAATTGAAATTTGGTATGATTATAGTATAAGGATGTGTGCATTTAGTGAATTTATAATATTTACATTAAGTTCATAAAGTTCCTTGAAAAAGGGGCCTAAGGCATTCTGTGTATCCTGAAAAAAAGTATTACAGCCTATACTTCAGGTCTAAAAATTGAAATTTGGTATTATTATAGTATAAGGATATTTCATTTAGTGAATTTATAATATTTACATTAAGTTCATACAGTTCCTTGAAAAAGGGGCATAAGGCACTCTATGTATCCTGAAAAAAAGTATTACAGCCTATACTTCAGGTATACGTTCATGGTGGGAATTTAAAGTTATAGGCACCAATCTTTTTTCCTAAATAACATAAGACATAGTTTTATAATCTAAACTAAATAAAAAGCATACATGGTTTATACTATGCACATGAAAAATTATTTAGTTCTCTTAAAAAATGATAATAGTTTAAGGGAGTAAATTTTATTTTCCCTCAATTTTATAAAACATATGAAAATAAAAGTTAGATTAGTGTGTTCAGGGAGCATTAGAAAATAAGCAATAACAATTTTGTATCATCATCGTTTATAGTTTTTGAGAAACATGCACCTTAAGTATGAAAAAGCAAGGTTTTGGGAAATCACGATCAAAGATTAAGCACCATTCTTTTTAAATTAGAAATATTCTCAGAACATGCCTGCTCCATATTCCTGCTCAGTTAGGTTTTCCTCATTTACTCTTTTCGTTTTCTTACTTCTAGTTCTACTTTCAAGCAACTGAACTGTCATTTTTGCCTCTGAGAGTCGACGCACATATTTTTTTAGACATGCTGCCCTCATATTTTCACCAACCTTTGTACACATTTTTGTCATTACTTTATGCATACCACTGCACTTATCATTATAACAAATAACACTGTCATATACACAAACTTTTAAAGTTTTTTGCCCAACATGCACAGTTTTTGGAATTCTTTCCCATATTATATGATGAAAACTTTCATTTGGGTTTTGGGTTCGACCAAGCAAGTACTTTCTCAGTGATTCATCTTGATAAAGATCCCTAAATACTGGTTTAATTGCGAAAAGAACCTCTTCTGGAAGAAAGTGTTTATGTTTATAAATTTCTTTCCACATCTGAGCTCTCTGAAAGCCACACCATGTATCTTCACCTTTAGGACACAAACCATGCTGTTGATTAATAATTTATGAAAATAAATGGCCCAAATAGCTTGTTTCATTTCTGCAATTGTTTTACCGGTATTTCTCCTGATAGCTAGTCCATAATTCTGCTGGAGGAGGTGAAACTCACTGTCTGTTAGTCTTCCACGTCCTGCAAGTGGGTTGCCATCTGGAAGAATCTTTCCATTCATACATCAGAAAGTGGGCGTGTCGTTGCGCCACCATCTTTAAATTGATGGATTATAGGGCTTTAATACCAGTTGATGTATATACATGTATATATCATTTCAAAGCTGAAGAATTATATAAGTTTTTAACACTATAAACAAAAAATCGATTTTTTGAAGCCCATCTACCTCCCAGTGCCCTTAATCCTGTTTAGCTAATATTGGAAGATCTTATTGTTTTGTTATAGATGACTATGCAAACAGAATGAACTAATAAACCATCACATAGGGACAGGGTATTAAAAAGACTACAATCTGATGTATTTCCATGTTATCTACTTATATATAATATAACATCCGTGTTTAAACCTCTAGCAGCCCGCAAATATACAGGTTTATAACGCACTGATAAATAAAGATTAAAGGCAACAAGTGGAACATCTGCAACCAGTTATGTTGGACATGAAACAGATGATAAACTCTTGCACTAATATGCTCAAGAAAAAGTGGAGCCGTTTGTGTGAGCTGATTTGATAAGTCTTATAATAATGTAATGTGTTTACATGACTTCCTCTACTCCTTTACAAACTATTGTTACAAACTTGTTCCAATGTCTACTTCATTCCATTCATCTTGCTTGTTCAAGAGTTAAATGAAGAACGATTTCACATTTGAGAAAATTACTAGTTATGTACTTTCAGAAGCATCTAGAAAACTATAACTGTACCGCGAACAAAATGCAGCTGGAGGCGTTGCTTACCACCACTGGAGTCCTCTAACTTGCGCCCTCTATCGTTATTTTAGGTTGCCTCTGCTACATCGCGTAAGAATGTAACTCGCTTGCTCATTCACTGCCGCATTCACTCTTTGCATTTTCTGCCGAATCACTGCTTTGTTCTTCAGTGTTTAAAGAAACTATGATTGTATCTATTTATTGATCGATTGTGAGGTCATGTCCGAGGTAATTACTTTCTGTTAAAATTTGAAAATCAAAACTGATTAACTTACACGCATTTCATGTTGTTTGCTCTCTGTCGCATGCTGGCAGGGGGGGGGGTGGTTCATGTGATTCTTGGGATGGTGCAGAAGGGGAGAAGTCTCTCCTCGCCCATGCGTTCACCGACCGCAGTTTGTTTGCGGTCTACCTGTAGTAATGTATAAGTCCTCCAAGTAAAGACTATTAAGTAGGCTGGGTGATTGTCTAACTAATGATGTTGAATGAGTTATTTAGCTATTATCTTACATTTCGCGATTAGTCAAAATATATGAGAACTCAAAAATATTTTGTAATAACAACAAACACCTATGAAATTTTATAATAAAATAAATTTTATAATAAATTTTATAATAAGGTCTAGAGTAATTCAAGTAATTCAATGTCATATCGGAACGTTGGCCATAGTAGCACAATGGTAGTGCGGCTGGACGGAAACCAGAAGATCCCTGGTTCAAATCCCGGTTAATGGCATTGAATTTTTCAGTCTGACTTTACGTTTCCACAATTTAGCCTGCACACGGCCAGTGTGAATGGATAATTAATTTCCATACATCTGATTGTTTAAAAGTACATCTGTCAGACAGTGAACCTGGCTGTAAGAAATATGAACGATAACCTAGATTTGACAACATGGTCGTTAAGCTAATTTCTGCATACTGGTGTACACGAAGTAGATGAATTAATAAGGCACTGCAACATGGGTTTGTTGAGGAATGAGCTAAGCAGATCGTGTGAGTAGAATTCGTATATATTTTGAAAATCTTGGTTTGCTGTGTGAGTCTGAGTAGTTCTCTTGTAAGCTTACAAACGTCTATTGCTCTGTCTGCCTCAGGTAAACGTTAACTTATTGGTATTTTGTTAGTTACAAGGGGATTGAGTATAAAGTGTTACATTTGAAGTGATTGTCAAATGTTTTAATGTGTATAACATTATATACACCTGCACAGCTAACAGATATAAAAGTGAATAACCATTTCATAAATGAGAAAAATATTAGTTTTAGTAGTTTCGAACAAATAGCGACTAATATTTAAGAAATTTTGTGTTATAACAGTTTTACTCTTTTGTGCATAAAGAGTTTATTTCGTACTGTTTACCAGTGATGACTGTCATCCAAACGTAGAGCATTTCTGAGGGAATTCCTAGAAAAGTTAAGTACGAATACGTTTCATTCGGTCTCAAACATTGCAGTGTACCAATAAGGTCATTTTTAAAGAAAACTAAGATTAAAAAAATTAAACAGTACATTAAGTACAAGACCTCTTTAAAATTTCTCTTAAATTCCTGGGACGTTTAACGTAATTTTTCTTTTAGTCAATGCTGTTTTCAGTCTTACAAAACCTGTTTCTGAATTTTTTTTATCCATTGTGTCTACAATATAATCCCAGTCAATTCTCGATATTGAATATGAGGGTTGAATGTGGTACTTCCATTCCTTAATGTATTTACTAGGAAGAGTCAAGGGTGGAATAAAACTTAAAACATATCGGTAAAAACCTTATAGTGCTCTATTTGACAACGGCACTCTTCTCAGGTATGAGAGAAATGTTGTTAACGCTTGACTACTTATGTCACAAACACCAATTACTTTTGAATCGTATGGCTCAGGTAACATTGATAAGATGAGAAGAGAGGGCTTCCAAGTACGGTGGTCATTATAATCACATGAAGGCTCAACTGAACGTTACGCTTCTCATATTATCTGAAAACAATTAACAACACAACCATAAAAGAAACAGTGATAGTCTTAAGTATATCTTTAATAAAGGGCACTTTCCTTCTCAGATATGTTTATCTGTTGATACAACATTTTTTTTTTCTGTATACATTCAAGCCTCTTTTAATTCTCACTTGGTGAAACACCAATTAAATATAAAGTGCACGTATATAACATAAACATACTTTGTTATTATTCTTTGTAAATACTTACATTTATTTTACCACTCAGTAACATATTACACGTGGTGCCTTCTCTTGACAGCAGTGAGCGGTCGGTAAAGGTCCTGCGTCTTTCAATGTTTGGTAACTTACATCTCCTGTGGTGGACAATCAATATAAATAAAAGAACATGTCTTACTGATAAAAGCAGGTTAATGTGCTACACTCACACTACTTTCTCAAAACACCTTTCTACAAAACTTATTTTTCTATTTGCCTCAAGTTTAAGATAATAGCGCTGTTATTAACATGAAGTTAGGACTAATGTATCTTAACATTTCAAAAGTTCAAAGGCATTAAAGACTTGGAACCAAAGTAAATATCTTTGAAATAACAGACATAATAATTAACATAAGTTAACCATTTTAAACGGATCCACATTTTTCGTTAATAATATTTGTGCATACGCTTGTAATGATTTATCAGATACCGAAAATTACGAAGATGTAGCACAAAAAGGCGAGCAGATACATTGAATAAATGGAACTTAGAAATTAGATTTTGTAAGATATATCTAACTTTGTATATTTCTCCGTAATTTGTTAATTTTGGTATCGACTTTACACATTTTGAGTGTTTGCTTTCCTGGTATGCAAATTATGGGACACTGTTGAGTATTTTTATATTTTATACAATATAAGGAAAGTCTTCTCTTTTTTAGTGGTTAGAGTGTTTTTGCAACTGCTTTGAGGACCTTCAGAAGAATTCGGCATTCCTATCAGTACATTTAGAATTTCTCCAACACTTTGAGAGATAGTGTCAATAATCGGGATATCGCGGAAGCTATTATTAAGATATTTCGGAAGTCATTGAAGATATGTTCTAATTTATTTTCGTAGTAGCACACTATCTTGTTACGAATTGCTGGTAACACGGTATAGAATATACGTCTGAGGGATACATAGCTACCCTTATCCTTCCTTAATTATGCTATGCATCCACCGCTGTTACTCTTATAGTTTGGCCCCATGACGTCATAATTATGCCATATGTCGGTAATACTATGTCACTTCTATGTGTCAATAAGTCACAGTTATGATATAAGATGTCACAAGGTGTCACAACAATACAACTTGTCACGTCAAATGTGCAGCTAGTAATAGGTTAAAATTTGTTGTGCAATTTGCATACCTAAGTATTATGCCTCCTCTATTCCTATTTAATCTGAACAGTATCCCTGCCTATTCTGTCATAATCTCTTAAATTAAGCAAATTTTCTCACATTGTAAGATAAGCTAAGAAATATAAAAGATTTTACAGACATTACCTCAGGATTTTAGAAAGATATTCTTTGTTTGTTTTAGAAATCTTCAATGTGCTAGCATGACTTGTGCTCAGCATTTTATAAACGATTTTGATTTTATTTTATCGAGTATTTCTGACATTGCGTCCTTGTTTTCATCCATTTCTTAAATCTCATTTATTAATTCTCTTTTATACTTTATAACATTGCGTCTAACATTAGATAATGCCCTATTATGCCTTTCAAATAGAAAGAGTTCTGATCTGCAGCGAATGAAATGCGTTTGCGTGCTCAGCGTTTCCTCCTCGAAATGCACACTGTTGTCCTCTGTCTCTCATACAGTAATATATCCCTGCCGGTACACATAGATGAAAAAAGAGTAGGACCTCTTAACTTCTATAACTGCGCAGTTGTATATATTTAAACTTGGTACATTCATATTCGATTCTTCAAAATGGTGATTACCTATAATTGAAGAGTTTTATCTCTTTTAATCCAGTGTAACTACAACTGCCACATTCGTATCACTCGTTCCTTACGTAAACATACAATTCGACATTTTCACTGACTTCGTCGTCTGAGTCTTGTTAACTTATGACGAGAAGTTCTAAAACCTGCTCACGTCCTATCGCTATGCAGAAATAATCTGCCTGTATATTTTTCTTCTCACGCAGTTTTGTGTTATCTTGTAACCTTTTTTTAATATGTTGGTCGCGTCAGTTTAAAAGTATTATATATGTGCAATCCCCTGGTTTATTTAACCAATAGTAACTCAGTTGTATCCTATAGGCGGATTACTTCATGTCCTTTTTCAATTACGAGGTTATACAGTATAAGTCGTTTGCAAATGACGGTGTTTTATTAGGCTAAGTTTACTATCCTCGGATCTCCTCTCTCCTCTCCTGTGGATAAACTCGCCTGCTTGATGACGGTTCCTGATTGTTACAAGGAATGCACATAACAGACAGACGAAATGTTGCAAGAAATGTCCATCTAGTTGAAGTATAAACATTATGTCCAATTTTGATTTTGTGGACAGAACCGTTGTATGGAAATTCCTTCTATTGATTCCAAGTTTGAAATACGTAGCTTTTCATATTGAGAAAGGACTTATAACTTTATACGTCGTAATTCACGCCATCACGTAGTGATCAGTTCTTAAAGGATTTGTCTGTCGGTTTCCATATTACTGTCGCACACAAAAATAATATCATTGTATTGTTTAGAAAATTCATGTTGATATAAGTTTTCAGACATCTTAAAATAAGCATCAAGAAAAAATAAACAACAAAAAGTTAAGGCAATTCGTACAAATAATCACATCAAAGAACATGAAGTTTGTGGATAAATAAACATTTGGAATAACAAGTTGTTGAAAAATAAGTGCAGCTGATCGTGTAAATGGAATATGTTTTATTCACATGATCATTGTATAGATTATTGCTGCAAACATCTATTGCTCTATCACGTATATCGAGAGAAACCTTAACATACTGATAATTGACTAGTAGACGAAAGGGGAATATGTTAATATAGAAGTCTTTGCGAGATAGGCAAATGTTTTATGATAGGGCACCACGTGACTCTAATTTGAGGTATGTATCAATTTTAGTATATAACAAAGAGTACCTAGAAAATGTTTGACTCCATAAAGTGTTACATAAATTGTATATCAGGAGGAGATCTAACTTGATGAGTCATGAGATTTTGCCTATTACCTATGATTTACTAGTTAAGCAAATGTCATCTAGCATGAAGAGGACTCCGAGGAGATTAAAAAAGCTTGTAGGAATTATTACAATAATTCATTTGTAATGAAGATATATAAAGCACATGTTATTTAAATCAACGTTAATACAGCCATTTCTACGGCAGTAAAAGTTTTCAGAAGTATAAAATGTCTTTTTTAGGAAGCCTTTGTGTTACATCTTTGAAAGTTGTCCAAACACTTCGTTTTGGTTTAACTGCTCTAAGAGTTGGACTTTATAGAATTCTTTCAGTTTTAATCAGAGGCTAGCAAAACGTGCTTGATGTGAAATAAATATGTAATACTTTTGGTTGGAAGGTAATATTTGCTGTACCTAATTTAATATAAGGTAGTACAGAAAATGATAAGTAGCTTACTGCGGATGTATATCAGAACTGAAAAACGTTTAAACTTAGAAGTGATATGTATATATATTTCCAAATATGTAATTTCATTTGTGTAATTGGATGCACGTACAATAGACATTACATTAAAGAATTCAGGAAGTACCTATGAAAAAGGAGGTTAACGGCTCTGTGTTATACTACATTTAGCATACTTTTTCACCCAAAGACCAACCTTTTTGTTGGGTTGCTATTATTTAGATATACATAGCAGATATTTTTCAATACTAATCAACAAACTCTATTAAATATAACCTTCAGCTGGTCAACACAATTATAATTTGCCTCAAAACATGGTGAGTAATTGCAAATTTTGTACGGCACAGGAAAATTTCGCATACAGAGCCATCTGTGGGCAGCAAACAGAGGTCGGTAAAAAGATAGCTATTAGAAATGTCAACGAAAGGATTTATTGTACTGATAGCTTTTAATATCGGTTAAGTAGATTGGAGGAATTTTCTCTTTGGTGGTTTCAATTTCACCAACTCAGTTATTGTCGTCTAAGCTATTCACTGATGTATGATATATATTTTGCGTATGTATTTGGCTCGATGTTATCCTCTTAAATTCTCTGATTGGGCTGCGAAGTGGTTGTTGAAGCAATGAAAATGCGAATGTGTTCAAGGGTTTATTAACCTGGTTTAATGATAATTTCGACTTTCTGCCAGCTCACTTTGTATCAGCTTGACGTCAGTGCTTTTCGCACTTTCGTTTGCTTTGTAGTTGTACAATTAATATACAATGACATATTTAAGTCCGATTCACATGTATTTATAGATTTAACATATGCAGCACTACTTACAGTTTCTGTGAAATCATCTTCCTCCATTGTCAAGGTAGTTAACACTTACAATTACACATCTGTTAGCACACGCACTGTTAACTTTTCAATGTACATGCCCAAGACCTTGAAGCACTTGATCAATATTAAACCAACTTATATAATCAAACACAGTAACAGAAAATAACACTAATTTATAATATTTAGTTGTTAAAGCACTAGGAGATATAGAAAGCACTTTTAGCCAAAACACGGTTACGATGAACAGCTTGAAATGAAGATTACTTCTATCCAGTTACGGCTACTTGGTATCATGTAACATTTCTGAAAGGAGAAATTAACGATTCCAAAGATATTGTTCTGTGGAGCTGGCTTTTAGTAACGAAACGTCAAACCCATCAAAATGGCAATAGCAATATGAAAGGGAAAAAATTTGGAATGCTCAATCTCATACCAGGTTTAGGATATATCCCCCCCCCCCCTCAAAGGCAAACTTTTGTTCGGTTACTATTCTCTGACTATATACACAGGTGGTCTGAAATGCTCCCGACCTAATAAAGATACGAGACATTTTTTCAGCTTTCTTTTCAACATAGCGATGCTACCAACACTATAACTCGTCCAAATAGTACTCGGCGTTTCCCTCTGCAAATGATTACTCCCTCTGTTCCTCCGAGTGCAATTTTAAGATGAGGGAACAAAAAGAAGTCGCTTGGGACTAGATCTGGTGAGTAAGGCGGATGGTCAAGTAGTTCAAGCCATAATTCGTGATTTCGTCATTGCAACCGCTGAGATGTGAGACGGTGCGTTGTCTTGGTGAAATACGCTATTATTTTTGTGCAAATGTGCCCGCTTTTCCACAACTTCTGCTTCAGCTTGTGAAGTAATGATGCGTAGTATGCTGCTGTACTGGTTTTCCCTTTTTGAAATTAATCGTTTAAAGTAAGTCCATTATTACCCCAGAAAAAACAGTTATAAAAACAGTTTTTGCTTTTTTTGGAATTGTTTTCCCTTTTGCAGGACACTGTTTGGAAGGTACATTTGTTTCGGTCGTATGACGGTGAACCAAGTTTCTTCTACAGTAATTAACCGACGCCAAAACTCGGATTCATTACGCGAAAAATGCACCAACACAGCGCTGAAAATGTTCATTCGAACACGTTTTAGGACCAACGTGAGCAAATGCGGCATCCCACGCGCGGACAGCTTTGTCATGTCTAAATTTTGATTTAATATGCTACAAACAGGTTCTTTTGACATGTTCTCTGCTATCTTTCTGACTTTAATTCGTCTAGCACAATTGGGTGAACTTTGGCGATGCTTTCGTCGGTAAATGCAGTTTTTGGACGTCTAAAATGTTCATCCAATCCCAAGCTCTTACGGCTACTTTGTAATTCAGCTGTCCAAAATTTCACAATTTGAAATGATAGTGCAGAGTCCCCATACACAGAATCCAACTCATCTTTGATTTGCGTTGCGTTTGTCCATTGTCATTAGAACACTCACATCAACTCACTCAAACGACAGATACATGACAACTGAGCATCCAAAATGGCTGAAATTACGGTGAGTAACTGTCAACAGATGAGCAACGAAATCCATTAGTTTTAATTTACGACTGTTGCATTCTTCATATTGAGCTGGGAAACTTCTCAAACCACCCTCATATACGAGATACTTTTTGCTCATACTCAACAGAAGTCAATGAAATATAAATTATAATTAATAAACATAATTATAAATTACTGCAAAACATTGTGAATACTTATAAATGTTGTACTCTGCGATAAAAGATGCATACAGAGCCATCTCTGGTCAGAAGAAGTGCGATCAAATAATAATGAGTTCTTTGCAAACGAAAACATATATCGTACCGGGCAACCCAGATAACTAATATGTCGTGTCTTATATAATCTATATGTTCGAGATTATGTTAAATTATTATATTCATTAAGATAGAAAATTTCGGAATTCCTTCAAGAGATCAAATAATTTGCATAAATTGGTATTGTAGCTTAATTTATATTTATGCAATATTACGATTTTGTCTAAGTTACGAGTTAAAAGCTAACAAATATTATAGAGGTCATTGAGAATAATGAGGATTTCCCAGTACGTTACCAGGAAATCCTAGAGATATGTTTTAGAGTGACGCAGCTATGTCAGACATATGGTATTTTGATAATATCGTTAGAAACTCTTTACAGAAAATAAAAAGGTATTCTCACTACTTTGTTAATGTAGAGAAGAGTTTCCGCAGGTTGGTATGTTTACATTCTTAGAAGTTACAAGGTTATGTAACGGCTCTTTTATACTTGTTCGGAATTTTGTTTGTGAGTCATGCAGTCACATACAATTTCTGTGTTTATAGTTCCGGTATGGTCCAATAGACAGCGTTGTAGATCACAGGAAAATAAGACTTAGAAAATAAATGTTATGTTCTTAGTGATTTAAGACGCGTATTCTGGCTCTCTGTCTGAATGTAATTAACTCACCTAAAAATCGTGAACAAATATCCTCAAATTAGGTAATAGATACAGAATTTGAGGAAAGATTTTTCGGGTTCCTAATTTCAACCTTAAATATGAAATACTTGTAAATGAAGATCTCGCAAATCTTACGGCAACATTTATCACATTTTAAACTAATGAAACCCAGGGTGTATGAAAAAAAGGACATTGCATCCTGTACAAAATCAGAGGAGCAACAAAAGGTACCTCGTAACACTTGCTCAAACAAATAATGCTACCCAATCCTACATTCACCAAAATTACAACCTTAGGTTAAACCTAATACCTGAGGGGGTACGCAGCAATGTCCTTCGGGCTTTTAACAGCCTGTCTGTCTCTGCGTTGCGTTGTTATTACACAATTCTAGAACATAATTTGTTGATACGTGCAGTAAATATCGCATTGTGAGCAACTTATTAAGTGATATTTTAGGGAATATAAGAAGCTCAACTGTGTTGTACAAAACCATATTTATATCTGGGTTTCTAACATTGTTGTAAGGTCGTCGACTTTTATAGCTGATGGTTTATTATGTTAGCCTTGCTTACTGAACGTTATTGGAGGTAATTACATATTAATCGGTAACTCCCCGTTCATTATATTCGTTGCCCTTCTTGCCCAGAAAGGTGAAACGCAATGTGGCAAAGCATAAGACTCCAATTAGCTGTCTGGTAGCTCTAAAGGACAAACATATGCAAGTCACTGTCGTCTTTGTTGTTGAAGTACTTATGATCTACAGTTTATACATTGTTACAGTATTATATGGACGTTCAAAGATGTTTTGTAAATAGACTGTGTTCGTCTACAAGTTCTGATAATATCCCCAGTATGGTTAACACCTTTCTAAGTGTAACATAACCCAATATGAAGTAACAGTGTGTTTGTTTTGAAGTATTCTCCTTCAGAGTTTTATTTACCTTTAGCTCTCTATATATCTATCCATGTTAATCAAAGGCTTAAATCTATCGGTGGATACCCTAACTACTAATGTTATAGCACTTATAGGTTAGTGTTCGTTAGACATATCTTGTATGTTGGAAAATGCTAGTAGCAGTAGTCAAAAAAGCATATGAGAGAGTTCCAAGCTACTTTGTAATATGATACAATATCTATCAAAATTTGTAACAAAGGCATAAATAACTCAACAACTGGCCTGAAATGCCCTGGAATCAGAACAAAAAGAAGCAGGTAAAAGAGTAACAAAATACTAATGATATGTCAGAATTTTAAAAGGGTACATGTGAGGGTTTAGAATAGATCATTAAATGACTAAATTCAAAAAATCGTAGAGAAATACTCTAACTTAGGTCAACTTCAAAGAGGAATTGTTAGGTTAGGTTTGGTTAATAAACGTTAAGCGATAAGGGAATAGAAAAAATTTCTACTAAAGCAAAACAACGTATCGAAAACAGTCATTGAAACATTACCAAATACTACAAGTCGAAGATATTTATTGTAATGTAAGCTAAATGCAGGAAAACATCAGCTACATACAACAAAAATCAGCTAAATGGGCGCTATTTAGCGATAGTTGGCATAATCTTCTTATCTAATTCTATGATTTTGTGATACTTCTTTCTTATACACTGACCATGCAAACAGATTGAAATGACGAAGCAATGACACAGCGAAAAATCTTAATTGATTTGACAATCGCTTATGTTAGGCAGTCTCCGATATTTGGTTTTTACCTGTAATATTATATACATATTTATTCATTTGAAAATTTCCCACTCTACCTTACTATACATTACTATAAAAATAGAGGCTACACAAAATGAATAACAGAAAAATAACAACAAAAAAGTTAAGCTCACTTTTGCAAATGGTTTTAGAGATGAACATGATGTAAATGGATTATTAGTCTGGTATCAATAATTTTATTATTAACAATCCCTGTTAACAAAGTAATATGGTGAGGACCTATTGGAGCAGATCGCTAGAGTATATTTTGTGTACTAGTTTAAAGTATATGTTGTGTTAACATGTTTCTGTCAGCTGTAGGAAAGTCTATACTCTCTGCTTCATGTTAAATAAATAAACCTTACCTGTTGCTGACATTTCGTGTTTAGAAGGCTACACGAAGATGTAGTACAATTCAGGTGATAGTCAAATGTTTTAAGCTCTGGTTACATGATGGATATGAAATTCAGCTTCCTTGCATGGCTAAGAGACATACACTTTTTTAAATATGAGAAAAGTGCCACTGTTGGTCAATTCAAGCAATAGTTCGAAATGGTTCATATCATTCATAAACATATTTGATATTGTCTTTTAACGACATGTATGTGCGATAAGAGTTTGTCTACCTTTATGGTTTACTAGTGACGACAAAAACTTTGACTATAAGACGTATAGTTACTACCTATGTATATCAGTTCTGAGAAACGTGTAAACTCAGAAGCGATAAATACATTTGAGTTCATGTAACATTTCAGTTAAGAGATACTACCATTTCCAAATTTCTAACTTGCCTTGTGTAGTTGGATGCAAGTAAAATGCAGTAGCACATAATTCAATGCACAATATACCCATGAAAAAGGAGGTTGAGAGGCTCAAACTTATACTACGTTTAGCACATTTCTTCTCCTAAAGACAAATTTTTGTTCGGTTGCTGTTATTTAGGTATACATAGCAGATATTTTTCACTGCAACTCAGCAAAAATAAATTGAATATAGCCTTTAACTGATCAACGCAATTGTAATTTGCTGCAAAACATAGTGAATAATTACAAATTTTGTGCTGCAGAGTAATATGTCGCATACAGAGCCATCTGTGGACAGCAAGCAGAGGTCTGTAAAAAGATAACTATTATAATTGTCAACGAAATGATTTATTGTACTGATAGCTTTTTATTTAGGTTAGGCAGATTGGAGGAGTTTTCTCTATGGTAGTCTCAATTTCACCAACTGAGTTATTGTCGTCTAAGCTATCTGCTGATATGATATATATTATATATGTTTTGCGTAGGAATGTAGCAAGTATGTCTTTGACTCGCTGTTATTCGCTTGCAATTGCTGTTTGCGTCGCTAAGTGCTTGTTGAAGGCAAGGAAAATTTTAATAAAGCATTGTTATTTGTGTTCAAGGGTTTGTTAACCTGGTTTAGCGATAATTTGGAATGTTTGTCAGCCTTATTTGTTGATCGTCAGCTGATTTTCGCACATTCGTTTGTTTTGTTACTTTATAACTGTTATTATAAAATAACATATTTAAATCCAAATCGCATACATTTGTCGGTTTAAGTGTCACATCACTACTTACAGTTTCAGTGAAATCATCTTCCTCCATTGCGGGGAGTTAACACTTAGAATTTCAAATCTGCTAGCACATGCGCTACCAAAATTATCAGTGCCCATGCCCAAGATCTTTAAAGCACTCTGAAGCGGAAACCACAGTTTTCCGGGAGAGGAATATAAGAAAGGGCTGATAAAGCCACATAAATTATTAATAAACAATTGGGAATATATTATATAAGAAATAAAGTCAAAAGCAGTACCATAATAGGAATAACTTATAAATAAAAGAAGTATAGGGAAAAAGTTGTCTTAAGGTACAACGGGCAGATGAGACCGGATACGTAAACAATAGGACAGTACAGACCCAAAATTCCTTCGCCAGGATGGAGCCCCAAACTAATGAGGTTCAAGGAAAATATGTAGAGGCAGGATGCAGTAACGTTATGCCGCCAAGGGGTCATACAGCTTTAGGGGGTGGATCCGTGACTACTGTACAGTTGACGGTGAATGGAAATGGCCAATAAGGTAAAATCGTAGAAATAAACTACCCCAATAAATTGTAGCGTAAACCACGTGATAGACGTGGAATAGAGAACAAATAGAAAAGGAGTGGGGATAGACAAACAAATCTAGGAAAAAGCCGAGAGTAGGGCGAGGTGAGAAGCGTCACTATGTTGGTTACAACGAAAGGGAGAAATCGTGTTAGTTTAATATCTGATGGCGAGGTAATAGTGGAGCTAAATTTCAAACGTGGTTGGATTAAATATTCTCAAAAAGACAATTTGACGCAACGGGAGTGAGATCAAGTGAGAAAAGCCGAGCAATCAGAATAGTAAGATCTGTGGGAATAAACAATCCATAGGAAACTAAAGCAGGACCTTTCATTGGCTGGTGATAACTGCTGGACCCTGAGACGGTCCTCTTGCTCACCGATACGTAATCCTTAACCATCCTGCCATACTACACCAAAAGGTCACACCAAGAAAAATCCCAAGCCCACTCACACAATTTTAAACCAATTCATGTAATCACACAAAGGTAATAGCAAGTGATACTAATTAATAATATTAAGTTGCTAATGATCTTGGAGAGAGCAGTTCTAGACGAAGCGGTTTACCATAAATGTAAGGGTAAAATGAGCAGCTCGAAGTAAGGATTAGTTCAGTCCTGTCACGGCCACTTGGTATCATGTACAATTTCTGAAACGAGAAATTACCGTTCCTTAATATAGTCACGAGACTTTGTTGCGGCAGGAGTGGCCGGCGCGCGTTTAAGAACAGATGGTGCTGCGTGCAGATAAAAGCTTGCCGAAACGGAGAAGAAAAGGGGCAGAGAGATGTCTGGATATTCCTTCTTTCCTGACGCCGTCTTGATCGTTAGAAAGATTTGCACTAATGTCTAGAATTATGAGTGGAAGTATAAAGGAAACCGCGGCTTGCCAGTCGGGCGATAGCTGAGAACTGATAAACGTGCGTGAATAGTGATTTGAAAGTGAATTCCGTTCTTCGTTAACGTGTGGTGAAGTCACGAGAAACTGTGCTGGTGTATTTTAAGGGGTGTACAAGCTGTCTTTCTATGGAAATAAAGAGCATTTTGAATATCTTCATACTTGACTTCTAATTTTACGAACGTACAAAGTCACAATGGTGTCAGGAGTGGGATACAACAATAAACGCCAGATTGACAAAAATTCTAGAGAAAATTGAAGAAACGAAATCAGCGATTAGCATCCTCGCTGCAAAACTGGAAACAACTAATAAACACCTGACCGCAAAAATGACCGAAATGAAGGCCAAATTAGCCACAGAAATGAAGGCTGCGAACGATGCCCTCGCCACCAAATTTGAGGAGCAGTTGTCCAGCGTGAAGTAGGACGTCACGGATTTGGGCGAGCGTGTCGTAGACCTGGAGAAATGCGTTAACGACCTAGAGGGAAAGGCCGACAGCGACACGCAAGTCCCTGAACGCCATCCGGGAAGACAAATTCGGCAGAAGGATGAAGGATTTCAAGGCCCACGCACCGGGATGCAACACATCTGCGTGAGTCAAACCACCTGAGTACGACGGTGCGTCAACTTTCAAAGTCTTCCGCCGCAAATTCGACACAGTGTCCAAGCACATCAAGTAGTCACCAGAAGAAGAAGAGGCCACTCAGCCAATAGCCAGCCTTAATGGACGGGCCATAGATTTGCTGAATGCGGTATAGACACCGGCGGTGCCCAAGGAGATCTGAGAGGCCCTGGAAAACCACTTCGGAAACCACCGCTTAGATACAGCCTGCCGCAGCCAACTGAAGTAAAGGTCGCACCAGCCTGGTGAGACGCTGCTGGAGTTCGCCCTGGCGATCGAATGACAGCAAGCAAAGCCTTAGTCGACTTTCCACCCGAGTACGTATCTCGGAAAGCCACCTACACCTTCGTTCAAGGTGTCGTAAATGTCGAGATACGTCAGCACGTAATGCTTGGTGACTACAAGACCATTCACGAGGCGCTAACAGCCTCATTGAGGATGGAGGCGGCAAAGTTGACGACAACCCTGACGTCGAGAACAAGGAGTATTCGCTACACTGGGGACCGAAGGGCAGCCGACGGACGACGGTGAGGACCAAAAGGCCTTTGCTGCCTGTGTGACCAGCCGGGACATCTGGAAAGAGAGACTGCCCACACCAGGGAGAGCAACTGGAACACGAGTAAGGGCCGTCGTGGCGAGGGGCTCGTCGGTGCTATCACCGCCATCCCCTCGAGTGATACTGCGCTCCGTCAGCCAGCGTATGTATGACAGCCTCATCGCGGACTGTTGGGTGAAGGGGAGACCATGCCACGTGCTTGTGGACATCGGAGCAACTGTGACCGTCATCAGAATTGACGTGGACAAGGATTTGCAGGCGAAGAAGCCGAACCGACCATTCCAGCTTTGACGGCATTGGGCGACACCTTGCCTGTGGAGAAGGAGGCCATTTTGAAGCTGACCTTGAGACGGAGTGCCGTGCGTCAGTGGTTGTTTGTGGCGAAGGTGGCTGAGGAGGTGATACTGGAACTGGATACCCTCAGGCGCCACGAGGCAATGGTCGACGTCGGCAGGAGGATCCTGCGGCTCAGTGGAGAACAGATGCTACCCCGGTAAGTAGAAGAACGCCCTGGAGTCTGCAGGGTCATCCTGAGGGAGGATGGTGTTTTCCGCGTGAGAAGCGAGGAAGTGTTGACAGCGCGACTGGTGAGCCAGCTGAAGCAATAATATTGGCGAACAAAGAGTTCCACGTTGAGGCGAAGGTTTGATGCAAATGTAAATAATGGGTGTCGCACAGTTCCCGTTTCCGCTACAGTTTGATACAATAATGTTTAGCTCAGGGTAAAGTAATGTGGTTTCTCACAGGATATGCGTGGATATGTGTGAGAAGGATAGTTCTAATGACAACGGAATGCCCGTTTCCAACTGGTTTACTGACTGCTTCTTTTTATCAGAACATCCAACTTGAAGTTGCCGACCAAAGGTTACCAATAGATCACTGTTTAGAGTTACTAAAGCGGAGTGTTTATTACTCGATAATACTTAATTAGTTACGTATAAACCGACAAATATCTTCTCTCATCGCTGCTGGTCTGTCCTCGACCAAGACAGAGCCAGATAACTGCTCTAATCAGCTTCACGCCTCGAACTGACTGATATACCACAGCTGCGCGTGGGTGTGTAGCTTTCAATTTCTCGAAGCCCTTTATACACACAAAGATTGCCTTTGTAGCAATTTTGCCCATTGTCATTATTAGGGTCCGAAGAATGCCTCATTCAACAAAGTCAAGTGCTACCCTTTAGAAATCTGTTTTTCCCGTGTCTTTTGTTACACGACTCAACCAACTGCACGTGTTCGTGTCGTAACAAACATACAAGAAATCTTTGAAATCCATTACGATTCTATATACATTGCAACCCTTAATTTCCTCTATCACAGCGCAATAAAAACTTGATGCTACACCAGAAGACGCATGGGCTCTGGGTGGCCAGGGTATTGTTACCGTGCCGAGAGGAGGTTCAGGTGTATGTTTGCGGGAATGTCCTTAAGATGACATAAACCATAACAGGTAGACGAAATATTTCAAGAAATGTACATCTTGTTGAAGTACAAACATTATGTCTATATTCTTATTGTGGACACAATCATTCTGTAGATACTGCTTTTATGGGTTCCAAGTTTGAAATATGAAGTTTTTCACATTGAGAAAGGGATTTTGTTTTATACCCCGTCATGCAAACCAATCACGTAGTGATCAGGTCTTAAAGGATTTGTCTGTTGGTTTCCAAATTGTCATCCTACATGCAAATATTATCAATATATTTATTGGTAAAAGAAATTTGGTACATTGCTGGTTGCTATATGTTTTCAGAAATGCTAAAATGAGTATCAAGATAAAACATTACAACAAACAATTAAAGGTAATTTCCAACATTTTATATATTGAAGAACACGAAGTAGACAGATTAATAGACAGTTGCAATATCAACTTGCTGAAAAATAAGTCACCAGAGCGTGAAAATGGAACTGGAATACTTTGTAAAAATCTATGTTCTTCACATGCCCTTGTATAGATTATTCTTAAAAATATCTATTGCTCTATCATGTATATCGAGGTGAACATTAACATATTGATAGCTGCTTTGTAGACGAAAGGGGAATTTCCAAATATGGAAGTCTTTACGAGATAGTCATATATTTTATGAGCATGTCGCCATGACCGGCATTTGAGTTAAGTAACAGTTTTGGTAAATTTAGGCACCAGAAGTGCCTACAAAATGTTTAATTACAAAAAGATTTGCATAAATTCTGTATCATATAGAGCTCCAGCTTTTCGTGTTATGAGATTTTGTCTAACTGTTATGAATTACCAGTTAAGGAAATAAAATATCAACTTTTATGAAGACATCTCTGAGAATATTAAAAAAAAAAAAAAAAAAAAAAAAAAAAAAAAAAAAACTTAAAGCAATTCATTTGTGGTGAAGGTACCTAAGGATATGTTACTTTAATCAGAATTGATAAAGCCATTTCAGCGATGATAAAGGTTTTCCTAAGTGTAAAATGTTGTCAGTTGTGGGAAGTCTTTGTATCACATGGATGAAAGGTGCTCAGTGTAAATACCTTGTTTGTTTAAAAGACTCTTCGTTTTGGTCTGAGCTGCTCAAAAACGGTCTGACACTTATAGACTGCTTGTCAGTTAAAAATTGCTTGTTGTGAAGTAACGATATATAGTTTCGCCTGGAAGATAATATTTACTGGATTTAATATAACGTAGAAAACGACAAATAGTCACCTCGTATTTATATCAGTAACGAAAAACGTGTAAGGTCAGAAATGACAAATGCATTTCAGCTTACGTCCTATTTCTGAATTTAGATGTTGGATATTGCTTACAAATTTGGAAGTTGCTGTGAGTAATTGGATACAAGCCTAAAAAGTTGCTGGTAGATTAATCACAATGTATCTATGTAATAGGTTTCAGGTTTCAGGTTTTTATTTTCAGTTTCATGGCCTGGTGCCGGTACAAAGGGGCACGGCTTACAGTCTAAAATTTTCATTGACGTTATATTATGGGAATTAAATGCTTAATGTCTACGTGGGTATATATAAAACGCATACGGTGAAATTTGTTAGCCCACCGAGAACAGTTTTATTAAGTTAGTCTCCTTCAGTGTTCTCCTTTTGGTATGTACAATATTTACACGCGCTTATTTTGCACGTTTATTTACACACACACACACACACACACACACACACACACACACACACACACACACACACACACACAAACACACACACACACACACAAACTTCAGCATTTACACTGCTTCGTGCGGCAGCGTGCTGCTGCTTGCTGGGCTGCTTAGGCGGCGGCCTCTGCATATGGGGCGGCCCGGGTTCGATCCCAGGTTACCGCAAAGTGAGATTTGTTGTGGACAACATGGCGCTGGAGCGGGTTTCCTCCGGGACCTCCGGTTTCCCCCGCCATCTCATTCCACCTGTGCTCCATCTTCATCTCATGTATCATGTGCCGTTGGTTTTCTCCCCGGCACATTTTTGATGCCCTTCCGGTTCGAGGGCGCTGCTGTCTTGTTGTTTTGTGCTTTCCGCCGTTCCCCTCTGGGGGCGCTGCGGTGCCCGAGGCTTCTTGGGTGGCTCCTTCGAACCGGGAGAGCAGAGTGTGTGTGCCTGGTTGGTGTCGCGTGGGCGTTTCTTAGGGTAAGTGCTCCAATTCGGGTTTCCCGATTTTTCTCTTAGGTTTTTTTTTATAATTGGTCTTTTGGTGAGCCGTGTGATTTTATGGGGCTCTGTCTCCCAGATTGGGGACCAGAAGTAGATAGTTACCTTTATCTGTCTGGTAGGTCTATGCAAAGTGTAGCAAAAAGAACAAACGAGAAAATAAATCCATGTTAAGGTTCTGATAAAGGCGTACGATTTTAATTTAATCCCATGACCCTGGGTTGGCCCGCACAAATTGGTAGCAGAGTGTAGTTCATTTGACGCTTGGCTCTCGGCTTGGTTTCCGCGCGTTCGTGTTTGTTGCTTTTGACGTTCTTTGTGCCTACTACTGTATTCTGTGGCTGTTAGGAATGGCGACTTCCTTAGCAAATGTTGACCGCTTGCGTAAAGGTGAGCTGATTTTTGAGTTGTTAATTCGTGGTGGGCAGGTCTCTCCTGCGGCCGACTGGTCGGCAATATTAGACGCATTGCGTCTTGTCAAGGACAAACCGTTCATAGCTTTACCTGATAAGCATGATTTAGTTGCCAATTCCCCTCAAGTGTGTTCTGAAGCGCTTTTAGAGTTGGGTGAGGTTATCCAAGATTTCGAGCTCGAGGGCCCCCATTCAAGAGCACAGCAGGTTCGTTTATTGGCGCGCATCCAGCATTATATCAACAGGTTAGATTATCTCATTACCTATTTTCCGCGTTCCGAGGTTTTACCTCGTGTTAAGACACTCAAACAAAATTTTGAGGCGCTCCTCGAGAAATTTAACGCCATGGCTCGTCAAGGGGGAGAAGACGCTAAGCTGTATTTTCTGGAGACACCGTCTTTCCCGGCTGTGAGTCCCGTAGCTTCTCTTTCGACGCCATTTCGTGCCTTAAAAATCATACACCCTTTACAATAGTTGGTGGAGGCAGTGGATATGTTCGAGGTGTCGGATGTGCTGTCGGCTTTCACGTTTTTGAAATTCCTAGTAAAGCTTAACAAGGTAGTCATGGTGCACTCGGTTTCTTCCGATTTAACCATGCAGGCAGTTGTGACCAAGGTCAAAGGTGTAGTTTTGAATCTTTTGCTTAGAGCAAGGCAATCAGCTGACCCTTTAAGTACTTTTCATGCTTTGGTTTTGGAATTCTTTATCCCGCGTCGTGAATCGTTAAAATTATTGCAAGACCATTATTTACGACCTCAAGGTCTGGCCGAACCGTTTGTCCAGTATATGGAACGGGTCAGAGACGTGGCCTTGGCCTTACGTTTCCCAGATACGGAGCAGGCAGTTTGTGACGTCATCATTTCGGGTTTGAATCCCGAAGCTCGCTCCAGTCTTGTTTTCGCGACACGCCCTAATACGTTCAAGGCATTGGAATCTTTAGTGCCCCTGCTTAATGAGTGTTCTTCTGTAGATCGATCTCGCTTAGGTGAAGTGTTGAATTCACCTCCCCCACCATGAGCGAATCGTGGAGATGGTTTAACACCCGGCGTCCGACCTGGGTCATCCCCTCACGGGCCCCGGGTAAGATGCTACCGTTGTCAGGAGGTAGGACATATGGTTAAGAGCTGTAGTTTTCCTCGCCCAACGGGCATGGACCCTTCGAAATCTGGACGTGATAGTCGTTTCCGGCAGCGCCCCATTTGACGCCAGAAGTTGCCTGCCATGAGCGCGAGTTTGGCTTCATCACGGCGCTTTTTGGCTCTATTCCATTCTATTAAACCTCTTGTGCAGGTTGTTGTCGGTAAGGTGAGCGTTTTAGCCCTCCTTGATTCCGGTAGCTCATTTTCTCTCATTAATCAAGTATATTTTCGCAATACATTGGCGCCTTCGTGTCCCAAGGAGGTGAGCTGTCAGGTGCAATGTTTGGCAGTTAATGGTCAGTCCTTTAACGTGTCTAGCAAGGTTAGGTGTACTATCCGCTTTCCTAAGTTCACTTGGAAACATGAGTGCTATTTGGTCCCTGATCTACCCTATTCTGTAATCTTGGGGGGCGATTTTATGTCACGCTCCCGTTTGTGTTTAGATTTTGCGAACAAAAAAGCCACTTTCGGGTTCGCGACTAGAAGTAGTGTACCTTTTCAGGAGAAACTATACGACGTTCAACCTCGTCGTCGTCTAGGTAACGTCACGCTATTAGACGAGCGTGAGGCAGATATTTCCTTGTCTCATTTGACTCATCAACAAGCCGCAGTGGTGGAAGGTTTGGTTCAGGAATTTTCCTCCTTGTTTTCCGACCGATTGGGTGTTACTCATCTTATTACCTACGATATTCAGCTGACTGACCCGTCCCCTGTTAAGCTTTCTCCGTACCGGCTGACACCACCCAAAATGGCCATTTTGAAGGCTAAAATCAATGATATGTTGGATAAGGGTATCATTAGACCTTCCACTTCGTCTTATAGTAGCCCGGTTTTCTTAGTTCCTAAGGGTGACAATGATTTCCGTCCTGTCGTGGATTATCGCCAACTCAATAAAAAAATATTTATTGAATCTACTCCCATGCCAGACCTCCATACTGCCGCCCATCACTTTGCTGGTGCACGCGTGTTTACGACTCTGGATTTAAACAGCGCCTATCATCAGATTCCTTTGTCGGATGAATGTATACACGTGACTGCTTTTTCATCTCCGTGGAGATTGTATGAGTTTAATAGGATTCCCTTTGGGATTGCTACCTGTGCGCAGGTACTTTCCCATCTCTTGGACAATTTGTTTTCTGACATTAAATTTAAATTTCTTTACCACTATTTACGGCCTAGTAGTGTACTCTCCTGATTTTGATTCCCATATCTTACATTTACGTGAGGTGTTTGATCGCTTACAGACGGCTGGCCTGACGGTAAAAAGGTCTAAAGTGAAGTTTGCTACCACAGAGATTTCTTTTTTGGGTCATTGGGTGTCGCCCGCCGGAATTACTGTTGATTTAGAACGCACCAAAGCCGTGCGTAATTTTCCACCCCCTAAGAACTTACGTGCATTGGCTCGTTTTGTTGGTATGGTGAATTTCTTTTCCAAGTTTATTCCTTCCTTCGCTGCCCGGGTTGAACCTTTGAATCGCCTTCGGCGTAAGGGTATTAAGTACATCTGGGGTGACGAACAACAGCGTGCGTTCGAAGACCTTAAGTCCGCCATTTCCTCTCCTCCTGTTTTGGCGTTTCCAGATTTCAATAGAACTTTCATTCTCCAGACCGACGCTTCTAGTTATTCCCTGGCGGCGGTTCTTCTCCAGGATTTTCCGGAGGGGCGCCGTCCCATTTGCTATGCTTCGCGAACTCTATCTGAAGCTGAACGCAAGTTTTCCATCTATGAGCTCGAAAGCTTGGCAGTTTTGTTCGGTCTCGAGAAGTATAAACCCTACCTGGAACATGTATCTTTCATATTGGAGTGTGATAACCAGGCTCTCACGTGAGCGTTAGGGACACCACGTAAAACCGGTAGGCTTGCCCGTTGGGGCGTGCGGATTGGTGCGTTTAAGTTTACACCGAGGCACATTCGTGGTTCTGATAATGTAGTTGCTGACGCCCTTACACGTATGTTTTCTGAGAAACCGCCCCTGTTACCATCTTCGGGGACGGTTTCTGGCTCTAACGCCTGTCTGTCGTTCCCCGAAATGTTTACCAGCATCGCTGAACATCAGCGCAGGGATGCCTGCATTAATCAGATTATACAGCAGTTTGAGGACGGCCATCCTGTCCCGCCGTATTGCTTACGTGATGGTGTTCTTATGGCGCGTTCTAATTTTGACGGCAAATTTAAGATCGTTTTGCCCAATAGTATCATTCCCATGGTATTTGCTTACTTTCATCTTTCACCCTTTGGTGGGCACCTTGGTGTAAACAAGACTCGCGATAAAATACGTGAGCGCTTTATATGGAAAGGCATGGATCGCGATATTGCGACCCGTGTTAAAGCTTGTAATACTTGTTCCATGGCTAAGCCGGCGCACCGAACCACGTGGGGTGGTCTCGCGTCTGAAGTGGCATCTAAGCCGATGGAAAAATTATTTGTAGATTTTATAGGCCCATTTCCCCGGTCGATTCAAGGTAATACTTATGCCCTTGTGGTTTTTGACGCCTTTTCTAAGTTCGTGTGGATTTCGGCCGTGCCACGTGCCACGGCTCGTACTGCTACGAAGGTCCAGAATAACATCTTGGCTGCTTTTGGTGCTCCACGTTACGTTGTGTCTGACAATGGCTCGCAGTTCACTTCCAATTGGTTCAAACAATTCTGTTTTCAGTGGGGGGTAAGACATATCACTACCACCCCATATTACCCTAATCCTTCCCAAGCCGAGAGGGTTAATAGAAATTTGAAATCCGCTTTGATTGCTTTCCATCATGAACACCACAATCAGTGGGATACTAACTTGGGAAAATTGCAGTTTGCTTTTAACTCTGCTCGTCATGAAGCTCACCAGACCACCCCCTTCAGTTTAAAGTTTGCTTTTGTACTCAGTTCCCCTTTGGCAAATATGTGGTCCTTAAATGATCTACTTCCTCAGACCTTTTCTCCCGTAACTATTAGACAGAACTGGAGGAGAGCTTTTAATAATTTAAAACGTGCGCATGAGCTCACCAAAAGGCGTTATGAAGAAAATAGAAAACCCTCTGCTTTTGCGGTCGGTCAACTGATTATGTGTAAATCTTTCTCTATAAGTTCGCGTAAGGACGCTTTTGCTGTTAAATTAGCTCTGCGTTACTCTGGCCCCTATAAGATCATTAACATTTTTTAAGGGCGTGTCCGTTACTCTGGAGCACTGTAAAACCCATGCAATGCGTCAAGCTCACATCACTCAGCTAAAACCGCGCCCTGACGCTATGATTTGATGTCTGTTTTGGCTTTGCACTGTTTGTTTTGGCATTTCAGTGTCTGTTTACGTTGCCGTGTTTGTTTTGCTTCTGCGCCCTTGACCTCTGGGCACGGTTGTGTTGTGTTGTGTGGCGCTCGCGTGGCATGCTGCCAATGCATGTACTCACTTTCTCCTTCCTCTCTCTCTCTCTCTCTATGCCGGCATATCTCTCTCTTTCTTTTTCTTTCTGTGTGTGTGTTTTTCTTATGTGTGAGTGTTATTTAAAAAAAGTTATGGGTACCCATGATTGTGTGTTATTTACTTGTTTATATATGTATGGGTGTATGTGTATATATACAATGTGTCCAATTATGTTGATGTGCATAATATTGTCTAAAGGTATTTTTTCTTTATTGTTAAAATTTGGATTATTGTTTTGCTGAAAATATTTATTACTTGGAAAGTGTCTATTAGGAAACGTAGAGTCAGACTGAAAAATTCAATGCCATAACCGGGATTTGAACCACGGATCTTCTGGTTCAAATCCCGGCTATGACATTGAATTTTTCAGTCTGACTCTACGTTTCCACAATTTAGCCTACACACGGCCAGTGTGAAAGAATAATTAATTTCCATTAATTAACCTAATAGTGGTTAACTATAAAGCCCGGGCCTTAAAGTACTTACATGTAGTAAGTCGCCATTAAGGTAGTTGTCTCATGTGTTTATGAGAGCTCCTAAGTGGTTTACCGGGAAAATACGAGTCAGTTGGAGAATTTAATGTCATATCGGCACGTTGGCCATAGTAGCACAATGGTAGTGCGGCTGGACGGAAACCAGAAGATCCGTGGTTCAAATCCGGGCTATGGCATTGAATTTTTCAGTCTGACTCTACGTTTCCACAATTTAGCCTACACACGGCCAGTGTGAAAGAATAATTAATTTCCATTTTTTAACCTAATAGTGGTTAACTATAAAGCCCGGGCCTTAAAGTACTTACATGTAGTAAGTCGCCATTAAGGTAGTTGTCTCATGTGTTTATGAGAACTCCTAAGTGGTTTACCGGGAAAATACGAGTCAGTTGGAGAATTTAATGTCATATCGGCACGTTGACCATAGTAGCTCAATGGTAGTGCGGCTGGACGGAAACCAGAAGATCCGTGGTTCAAATCCCGGCTATGGCATTGAATTTTTCAGTCTGACTCTACGTTTCCACAATTTAGCCTACACACGGCCAGTGTGAAAGAATAATTAATTTCCAAGTGTCTATTAGTATTGGCCACTTCAGTGGTATTTATCCTTATTGTTATTTATTTAAAGATATTTATTACTGTTACTCGTTTGAAAATATTTATTACTTGGAAAGTGTTTATTAGTATTTGCCACTTCAATGGTATTTATCCTTATTGTTATTTATTTAAAGATATTTATTACTGTTACTCGTTGGAAAATATTTATTACTTGGAAAGTATTTATTAGTATTGGTCACTTCAATGGTTTTTATCCTTATTGTTATTTATTTAAAGATATTTATTGCTGTTACTCGTTTGAAAATATTTATTACTTGGAAAGTGTTTATTAGTATTGGTCACTTCAATGTTATTCATCCTTATTGTATTTATTTAAAGAGATTTATTGCTGTTACTCGTTTTAAAATATTTATTACTTGTCCTTCAAAGATATTTCTGCCCCTTATGACCTAAAAATATTTTACGTTTTGCCTCTGTTCACTTCTGCTCCTGAAAGACTTGCCACCAGTGTTCTGCTCTCTACGTCACGACTGTGTGTGTGAAAAGGGACAGTGTTCTCAGTGTAAGAGTGACGTATGGTATGTCACGGTTGTGAGGGTGAAAAAAAAAGGAAACTCAGTTTCACACCTGCTCTCTACGTCACGACGGTGTGTGCAAAAAAGAGACAGCTTTCTCCGTGTAAGAGTGACGTATGATATGTCACAGCTGTGAAGGTGAAAAGACTGAACTAGTGTATGCAATACTCATACTCATTGCTACCCAGGGCAGACTTTCTATGGTGTTTGGTGCTCGTCCGACTCTCCTAGGGTTTCCTTCTTCGGGCTTCATCATTCCGGGGTCTGGGATGGCCTTCTTCCTTTCCTTGGTTTCTTTCAGTCTTTCCTTTCTTTCCGTTTGGCTTCTCCAACCTGTGTTTCCGATGGGGAGGGGGTGTTTGTGCCGTTTGTTTTCTCCCCGGCACATTTTTGATGCCCTTCCGGTTCGAGGGCGCTGCTGTCTTGTTGTTCTGTGCTTTCCGCCGTTCCTCCCTGGGGGCGCTGCGGTGCCCGAGGCTTCTTGGGTGGCTCCTTTGAACCGGGAGAGCAGAGTGTGTGTGCCTGGTTGGTGTCGCGTGGGCGTTTCTTAGGGTAAGTGCTCCAATTCGGGTTTCCCGATTTTTCTCTTAGGGTTTTTTTTATAATCGGTATTTTGGTGAGCCGTGTGAATTTATGGGGCTCTGTCTCCCAGATTGGGGACCAGAAGTAGATAGGTACCTTTATCTGTCTGGTTGGTCTATGCAAAGTGTAGCAAAAAGAACAAACGAGAAAATAAATCCATGTTAAGGTTCTGATAAAGGCGTACGATTTTAATTTAATCCCATGACCCTGGGTTGGCCCGCACAATCATCAGTATCACTGCCTGCGGTGCCGTATGTAGTACAAGCGTGCGTTAAGCACTACAAATTTCATTTCATATCTGCATATGGGGAAAGGTCTGGGCCGGAAGGAATTGGGTGCGCATTGTGGTGTAACGGTGGCATTAGAATATTTTATGCATGCATGTTTAAGGTTTTTTTTTTTACCTTTTTCAATGTTGTTAATTTTTGGATTGCTATGTTGCCGTATGCGCGGCCAGATGGAAGAGGCTCGTTTTATTACGGCCTCGGGGATGTAGAGGATATGGGTTTCTTGGCGAAAGATGGCAGTAGTCTTGCGGATAGGGACAGAGAGGATTTTACGTAAGGAGAGGTTTTGTAAGGTTTGGCGGTATTTTAGAGCGGTTTTGGAGGTGTTGGCCCAGATCACGCGGGCGTACAGGACCACGGATAAAATAAAGGCTTTGTAGAGCAAAATCTTAGAGCGCAGCTTTAGATATTTGCTCCTAAATATGGAGGCGCACATTTTTAATCGCCGCTGACCTTTGCTGGCGCTATCTTTTAGGTGGGTAGTCCACTTCATCGTGTGTGTCAACGTCACGCCGAGGTACTTGTCTTGCTCACGGCAGTGCAATGCTTGACCATCGACCGTTAGGTCCATTGCCAAACGGCGCCGCTTTATAAAATGTATAAGCTGGCATTTCTTCCCATTAATTTTGATTTTCCAGTCATGAATCCATGAAAGGAAGTGGCCAATATACAGCTGCATCTCTAAAAATCCATAACGAGGATATTTATGTCGGCTGTATATTGCAGTGTCGTCAGCATACATTGCAACTTTGCATCTGGCGTCCACGGGAAAGTCGTTGGTGAACAGTATGTACAAGAAGGGGGACATAATGGGCCCCTGTGGTGTGCCAGCCTGCATCACACTCTCCTTTGAGGAGGAGCGACCCACTTGGACGTAGAAACGCCGATTTTCTAAGAAATTATGCAGCAATGGTAGTGAATTTTGGTGGCCAGGAAACTCTCGATGCAGTTTGTAAATCAGGCCGTTGTGCCAGCACCAATCAAATGCAACCTCTACGTCCAAAAATAGCGCCAACGTTGAGGCCCCATTGTTAAATTGCTCGGTGACGTCATCCGCTAATCTTAGGAGTTGGAGGTCAGTTGAGTGTCCCTTTGTAAAGCCCAATTGCGAGTTAGAAATGTCAATCGACGAAATTTGATTTTTGAGTTGAAAGAGGATTATTTTATCGAGCAATTTACCAATAGTAGACAGAAGACTAATCGAGCGGTAATTCTTATGCTGCCTGGTGCTTTTCCCATGCTTCGGGAGCATTATTATCTTGGCTCGTTTCCAAGTGTCAGTGAAATAATTTTGCTGTAAACAGGCGTTGAAAATTTTTGTAAGTTGCACCAGGGCTTTTCTCGGGAGATGCTTGAGTTCCTCATTATTCACCCTGTCCGGGCCGGCAGCTTTCCCATTAGGTAGCTTCCAAATGAGCTTGTAGACTTCCTGTGGTGTTGTGAAGAGCAGGTGTTGCTCATGCCTCTTCGCCACCCAGTTTTGTACCCCTGTCTGGTCTTCCCGTTCTAACTCGGGGTTCGTCGCAGGGTTCTCTGTGAATTTTTCTGCCAGACAGTCTGCTAATACCTCGGCTTTCTCGTCGGAGGAGAGGTGCAGGTTGAGGCGAGTGTGCAGCGTCTCAGTGCCTGAGTTGGTGCTCGAGCAGACTTTAAATGACCTTAATAATTTCCACAAAGAATGGTCCAAATGTGTGGTGTTTAACATTTTCTGCTTCCACTGTTCAATTTTGTTAATTTGAATTTGTTGCCGAATGATGTTGCGTAGCCATTTGGCTAGCACTTTATACTCAGGCTGGCGAGTAAGCCACCAAAGTCTCGTCAAGCGCCACCTCCTGACAATGAGCTGCTCCACCTCAGGTTACGTGCAAAAACCGGGTGGGTGTGTGGTATAGCTGTTAGTATTTCTTTTAGCCGTGTGCAGCGAGGCGGTGTAGTTTTCAATGGCGACGTCGATGTCCACCTCGCTGTAGTATGACAGCCCAGGTTGCGCCATCCAATGCATTTCGAATGGAAATTTGTTCCAGTCAGTTTCTGCGCGCTTCATAGGGCCGGTCACACCGGCCGTGATGCCCCACAGATATCGAAATGTACTGGAAGGTGTTCGAAGTCTAGGCTGTGATACACAGTGAAGTTGTTTGGTAATGTCGCATTTTTGTAAATATGAAGTCCAAAATTTCAGAGTCGAAGTGCCCTGACTTGTGCCAAAAGGTGGGTTCGTGGGAGAAATACACCTCGAAGTTGTCATTTTCTGTTGTAGGGTCTACTACAAGGTTTCCAGCAGCGTTTGCTCGACGTGAAAACCACCAGGTTTGTCAAGCGTTGAAATCTCCTGTCATTATAACGTGCTCCTCCAAAGCGAGGATTTGTTCGAGGTCGCGTCTACAGTTGGGGGAGTTGGGGGGCCGATAGAGGGCTACCAGCATCACCATTTTTGTTATTTACACGTGTTTTAAGAGCCGTACACTCTAACGCTGTCAATGGTGGCAGCGTAACAGAAGCATGAGCAACTTTGCTTTTTAGTAAAATGGCTGTTCCCCCTATCTGTCTGCCAATCGTACCGGTCCGAAAGATTTGGTAACCCCGAGTTTAAAAGTATACTCCTGCTTTAATTTTGTTTCGCAAATAAATGGGATGTCAATTTTGTTACGCCGCAGGTAGCTTACAACCTCATGCTGCTGCCTGTAGATGCCGTTGGCATTCCACAGGAGCGCGCGAGTTAAAGCAGTGCCTCTCCTTGTTTGAGCCATTTATTCTAAGATGTTCGAGAGGAGCCATATGAGAGCTTCTAATTATTCCCAAGTGTTAGTGCAACCTTTAAACCTGCCGATGAATGGTTGCACCTTTGTTATTATTTTTGAAGGCTCAGCTCCTTAAAGAGAGTAAACAATTCTTTTAGGCCATCTAGGTCGCTTGAGGGAGCCTGGGAGGGGGGTGCTGTTGGAGGTGGGCTAGTTGATGGCGGCATGCGTGCGTTTTGCCCTCTCATGGCGCCTGCAAATGAGACACCATCTCTGACCAGGGCCGGGTTGGCAATGTGTCGTGGATCTGGTTGTGCACTTGAGGTTGCCCTGGCTATGGATGCCAGTTGGTGGCGGTGGCGGTGGCGGTGGCGTTTGTTGCGGAACGTCTCGCAACCCCTGTAGCTGGCAGGATGCGTCTACCTAAGTTCTCACAGTGGGGTACAACGTCCAGTGGACAATTAACATACCTAAAAGAATATGTCCTATAGAAAAAACATTTTGAGATATGGTTAATGTGCTACACTCATAGTGCTTTCTCAAACCACTCTTCTACAAAACTTTAATTTCTATTTGCCTCAAGTTAAAGATAATAGCTTAAAGCTAAATTCCACCTGTAGTTCTTTATACAAGAGGGATACAGGAGACTTAAGTGATACTAAACAGTGGGTTATTACATCCTGCCTTTCAAGATCATTGTTATTAACATGAAGTGAGGAGGAATGTATCTTAACATTTCAGAGATCCAAACGCATTAGAAAATTAAACCCAAAAGTAAATATATTTGATATAATTGGCATAATAAATAGCATAATTTAACCATTTTAAAGGGATCCACATTTTTCGTTAATAACATTTCCCCATACACATGTAGTGATTTAGCCGATACAGAAAATGACACCGAAATAGCAGAATGATATTGAATAAATGGAACTTATAAATTAGACTTTGTTATACATATGTAACTTATTTATTCTCTCAATTTGTAAATGTTTGGTATGGAGTTTACACATTTTGAGCGCTTACATCCCTGTTATGCAGATTATGGGACCTTTTTGAGTATTTTGATGCTATAGTATGCAATTTAAGGGAAGTCTTCTCATTATAGTTTGGAGTAGTTTTGGAGATAAAAGTACATTTACTTTGACGTAGGAATCCTGTCCTAGTAGACGCTAAAAACTAATGTTAAGGCCATGACATTTTCAGCAGTGTACCTTAGATCAGTCTTTTCTGTAAGACGACCCTTGTTAGTTAAAACTTTGAGAAATGATTTTTATGCGCAACTTATGTCTCGTTTAAATAAAAAATTAATTCTGAAATCACAAAAATATCTAATGTTGTACATTTACGAATACAAGTTTCGAACGATACTTTGAACTCTGTAGGGTAAATAACTACGGTTCCTATTACGAAACAACAATCAATAATAAACACTTGGAGACTTAAATTCTCCTGTTAACAGCATTATAGGGCTATCAGCAAGTTAACTGTTTGTGCTCTTTCGATAACTAAATATTAAACTTGTTCAAAATAATTGTTTTAGTGCAACATATCAATTTATTCTTCCTATCTTCGAAATAGTTCACTTCACTAATAAGTGGAATTGATATTGTGTTTTATGGACATGCAGGTGTGTTAAGGGTTGTCTATTTCTTACAGCATGATGCAAAATCCATTCAGAATAAACGAGATTTTCAGAATATTCCTAGAAAATGTAATACTGCCACCCCCATAATTTAACATGATAATATATAATCAAATCAATACATCCGTAACTGAGGAAGCTAAAACATAAGAACATGAAAACGTATATCTAGTTTGATATGATGCTTACCCAACATTTGTTTTTGAGCTATCTGTTAATAGACAAACAACATTATCTAAAACTGGTTTCCCTTTTTATTTTGAAGTTCCCTAAACTTCTGCTTCCACTGAAAGATCGGTATCATGTATTTGAGTGGAAGACAATACCTATTTGCTCTTGTTTAAATATGACCTAGAAAATGTAGTAAAATTAAGTAACATTGACATAATGTGTAATTATAGACTTAGACTCAAATATTTCAGTAAATAATTTATAGGGAGATATTATGTATACATATAACAAATGTCACAAATATTTTAATCGTATGACTCGGATGACATTAATGAGAAAAGAAAAAGGTGTTTACGAAAATGAGGACCAGTACGTGAAACCTAAACTATTGACAATTCATATATCAAATAGAAATTGAATATTTAGATATATATATATTTAGCCTAGGCTTCCTTCTCAAGAACAATTATCTGTTTCTTCAGTATTACCACATATGCAATTTACTTTTCCTTCTCGCTCAATAAGAAACAATTAAATCAAACTGAAGCTAGCAATATAAACAGAGATGCAGCCTTTCATGTTCCGTGCTATTTCCGTTAAACTACGAGTAACAGAAGAATAGAACTTACCGCATTAAAGACGTAACACTTTGGGAAATCTAAACCTAGGGTGACGAATACTTCGGAAATAGTTAATTACTCATACTACTTGGCATAAATTCCGCATTTTTGTGTAACAAGACTGTTTATATCATATAATTTCAAAGGTATACAGAAGTAATTTAGAATAAAGAGCACTTCATAGACAGTTTTCAGAAAATTCTAGAAACATGATTTGTCAAGAGGCTATATTAAACATGCAGTATTTTGATCAAATGGTTTGAATTGTTTTACCAGTTTAACTATAATTCAGGCACATACAACATTGTATTGTTGATATAGAAGAAACATATAACTAATATGCATAAAACACTAAACAAACCAGCGAATGAATTTCCATATTTGGACTAAATGGAGTTACTCCTTAGAAGCCAGTCCTGGAGCAAATCCTGAGAGGGAGTTTAAAATGACGTCACATGACGTCACATGACCTTCCTTACTATTTACATTATTGAATTAATACTCTATCTCCTTAATGTTAATAGAGATTGTTGCTGTATTTGTTGTGCACCCAGGGTGATACTTTAGTCTATATATGACAGTCAACTGTTTAAACAGCTGGTCGCTATGTAATGGATGTTGAAATTCTGTTCTCCTTCCATTGCTCAGCGAAAAAATGTAAACAATGATTTAACATCTGCGAAATATTACAGTTTTGGAAAATTAAGACAATTTTAATTTGTATATAAGAATTGGTTCGCTCCACAGAGAATTTATTCATATAAACTTTACTGTTTAACAAACTCTACCATTTGCATTAAGATTTAGTCTTTAAAAAAACTCTTTCAAACTGAAGAAATTTGTAAGGCCATATCTAGTAAATTGACTGTCGTTATTTGTTATATTCATTACGAAAGTCACTTAGGAATTACATTTCCTTCCAAAATTTATGAAAACGTGGAATTTTCACACCCAGTTTTTGATTATGTTACAGTATGTGGTTGAGAAATGGTTACAAGTAGTTACAAAACTGCGTAATCAACTATACATATTTTCTCTGCGATAACATATTACTTGTAGAGCCATCTGTGGACGGCAAAGTAAGGTTGGTAAGGTTGCTTTTTTACAACAATATTTTTATTAAGCATTCCTTGAACATTCAACAAGGACAGAGGAGACAAAAGTGATAGCTAAATATTTAAAGAGTGGGTTGGTATATCTTGATTTTCATGTTCCTTGCTATTTCTAGGAACCTACGAGTAATAAAAGTTGGGGATAGTGGTTTCCCATATTGTACCCACATTTAACCTGTAAGTTAATGTACCGATTTACTTATTTAAAAATTCACCATTCTGCTACCCAGTACAATAGACTATAAAGACACAGAACACCTACATAAAACCCAGAATAGGAGCACTGCAAAGTGTCTTCTTCAGGTGCTGGAGAGCGTTTTCGGTGTCCTCCGTCCACACATAAGGCCGGTGTACTTCCGTCAGGCGGGTGAGGGACTTGTCGAGTTGGAGAAACCCGTTATGAAGTGGCGTTAATAACTGCACAGCCCTAGAAAGCTATGCGATTCTATCTTATCCTTCGGAGGGAAAAATCTCTCACGGCCTGCGTCTTCTCCGAATCTGTGGCCACTCCGGTTAGTGAGACTATGTAGCTCAACTAGTTGACCTACTTACGGAAGAATTGGCAAACTTTTGCGTTTAGCTTCAATTTGCGGTCTCAGGTTGTCGAGATGTTCTCCAAGTGTTGCTGACGATGATGAAGCCATCCAGTATAGCAGGCAGACGTATTAAATTACTCTTCTCATCACTGACTCCATGAGGTTTTGGAAGGTAGCCGGTGCGTTGTAGAGACCGGAGGGAGTAGCTGTTAACCCTTGGTCTGTCGAAAATATGGTTTTCTCCTTGCCTCTCGCGTCTAGACCCAGCTACCAGTAACCCGACTTCAGATCCAGGTTCCAGAACAACTGCGAACCAACAAGCGTGTCCAGAGCTTCGTCTATCCTGGGTAAGGGTAAACAATCCCTTCTTTTCACAGCATTCAGCTTCCTGTAGTCTACGTAAAAGCGTAGCTAGCCGTTCTTCCTCGTCACCAAGACTACAGCTGAACACCAAGGGCTGTCAGAATTTTCGATTGCCCCCGCTGGTTCTCACATCCTTCAGCATGTCCTGTACCACCGCTTGATTCCCCAGCGGAACGCGTCTAGGTGGCTGTGGAATAGGCCGTGTGTCTCCGGTGTCGATACTGTGGAGCACTCTGTACGTGCGGCCGTAGTCGCTGTCAGCTTAGCTGAAGACGCGCTGGTATCACCTCAGCAGTTGCCGAAATTTCTCGAGCTGTTCTGCAGTAATTTGTTTGGCCGCCCTCTCCAATAAGACTTTCAGCTGGGGCCTCAGGTGTTGCGTCGGCACCAGCACATCGCACTTATCAATTGGTGTTACGCTAACCACGGCCTCGCAAGTCCCCTAATCCATCCCGGCGTGAGCGTCCTGATCTGTTTCCGCCAGGTTGAGAAGCCTCACTAGCATCTCCTCTCGACGGGAACAATGACCTGGCTACACATAGTCCGTACATAGGCGCCTTCTGGTGCAGCATCATGTTCTTCGACGGTGGCATTCCAACCGCACCGTCACCACAACCTAGCATCTCGCGGAGACAACCCAGTGCTTTTTCAGGATGACTTTGCAGATTCCAAGGTACTCTTCGGATTGCTGGAGAATCCCTTCTTCTCCCTTAAGCCAGAAGAGGTTCCTGCCGATATCTACCAACGCCTCGTGGCTCCTTAGGGCATTCTGTCCCAGAATCACCTACTCAGCAACCTTCTCGACGAACACACTTTGACGCATGTCACTCCGTCCCAAGGTCAACTTCAGCAGAGCCTCCTTTTTCACAGGTAAGGCGTTTCCCGATGCCGTCACTAGGTGGTACAGTTGGCTCGGTTTTTACGACGGCAAACACTTGGCCTCGTCAGGTTTGATGATGGTCACGGCTACCCTGGTGTCCACCAGCACGCGGCCTCCCATTTACCTAACCGTCCGTGAAGAGTCTGTCATCCAAACGCAGGCTGACGGCGCACAGTGTGTTTCGAGGGGAGGATGGTGATAAGGCCGAAATGCCCCTCTCGACGCCAGGTCAATCCCGTTCTTCCGGGTGCTCTTCCTGCTGTAGCCAGCCCCTCTCCAGGTGTCCCGGCTGGCCACACCCTAACATGCGCCACCAGGTCTTCGACGGCATCCCATGGCTGGTCTTCGGTCTCCAGTGTAGAGGATACTCCTTGTTTTTGAAGTTGGTGTACTCGTCACCTTGGCTGCCTCCATCATCAGTGCTGCCGTTAGTGCCTCGGAGATGGATTCCTCAAATGTTTTATGAGCAGGTCGCTATGTGACGCACATTTGAGTTAAGTATCAACTTTAGCAAATAACAAAGAATGCCTAGATATCGTTTCATTCCATAAAGTGTGACAAAAATAGTATATTAAGAGCTCTAGCATTTTGTTTATAAGATTTTGCCTATTACGTTTTACCATTTAAGCAAATATCACTTAGAATAGAGAGGTGTATGGGGATATCCCAAAAAGCTTAAGATAATTCATTTGTTATGAAAGTATGTGAAGCATGTGGTCACCGTGTGGCATTGTTGTGCGTCCGCGACAAGCCGGAGCCGGGTGCACGGGCAGTAAGGAGATAATGAGAAGGTTCAGAGCGTTGGTTCCATTGTTCTACGGCTTTGTAGAAACAATGGCTGAGAGTTATAAATACCCGCAAGGTGTTAGAGCGGTAGTTGTTTTTTGGTTATTACGACTCTCAATAATTGAAGGGTACCGCTGTGAATTGATTCCTTTGTTTTCGTGCAGCAAAACACCGAGTCAGCCTTGAAGACAGTTGGTTGTCACTCTGACGTCTTTTTCCTGCAGCAAAAGTTGTTCTAAATTTCTTCAAACCGGATTTCCGAATCTACGTAACCCACGCAGTCAAAATATACTTTACTTGAAATTGGTATAGATATTTCAACGAATGTGTAAAGTGCGGTCTGGTGTTTTTGTATCACATCCTTGGAAGGTGATCAATGTAGATACATCGCTTGCAAAAGACCTATTTACTGATATAACACAGAAACATTGAAGAAATATATATAAAAAAAGAGTTGAAAAGCTCAAACATATACCTGGTTTTGGACACTTCCCCTCCGAAGGGCAAATATTTATTTGGTTGCTATTGATCAAGTATACACACCAGATATTCACCACACACAGCCAACAAGCACTAATAAAATATAACCCTTAGGCAATCAACACAATAATAATTTGCTATAGAACATAGTGCATAATTACAAATCTACTACTGCGCGATAATATATCGCATACAGAGCCATCTCTGGACAGCAAGAACAGGTCGGCAAAGGATTGATTACTTTTTAGTTCTTTGTCGACCGAAAGATTTGTTGCACTGTAAAATGACTTGTCCTATATAATATATATTTACGAAGTTAGGTTAATGTGTTACACTCACACAGTTTTCTTAACCCAGTCTTTTACCAATTCTTGCCTTCGTGCTTGCTACAAGTTTAGCTAAACGTTTCTACAAACAGTTTAATTACATGTTTCGTTGTATATACAAGTGTGATCTTGGAGACTGAAGTGTTAGTTAACAAGTGGCTCGCACTATCCCGTCTTACAAGTTTGTTCCCATTCCCAGGAATTACGAGTAATAAGAGAACGAGTCTTAGGTTTTTAAAGAATAGAAAAGCTATCTGTGAATTAGCTAATGGTATCAAATAATTGTATGCGCTAGGGAGTTAATATAAACTGCATTTATTTAATTGTAAGATTTTTTTATACAACGCATGACTTACCAGCCAACAAATATTATAGAGGTCCTCCAGAATAATTAGGACTTCCTAGTTCGTTACCAGAAAATCCAAGAGATATATTTTAGAATCAAGCAGATACGTCAGACATATGATATTTTGATAAATTCGCTAGAAACTCTTTACGGAAAATAAAAAGGTACTATCACTACTTTGTTAACGTAGGGTATAGTTTCCGCATGCAGGTATGATTGCATTCTTGGAAGATAGATGGTTTTTGTAACGTCTGTTTTTTGTTTATTCAAATATTGGTTGTGAGTCATGCAGTCGCATACATTTTGTGTGATTATAGTTCCGGTGTAGTCAACTAGAGAGCGCTGTAGATCGCAGTAAAATAAAACTTAGGTAAAATAATGATATTGGCTTAGTGATGTAAGACATGCAGTCTGTTTGTACAAGAAGTTCACACCTCGATAAAGGGTAGAAATAATTTTTAGCATTTATGTGGGGAACCATAAACATTTCCGAGGTCTTTCTTGCTACTGGACGAAATTGATTGTACTTAAGGGCACTGGGAGGTTATTTTTACGCAGCCAGGGCTAGCTTTTAACAATATTAAAATGTAAATATTCAAAAAACTAAACATTGCAATAAATTGAGATTTGGTGTGATTATAGTATAAGGATGTGTGCATTTAGTGACTGTATAATATTTACATTAAGTTCATACCGTTCCTTGAAAGAGGGGCATAAGGCACTCTATGTATCCTGAAAAAACGTATTACAGCCTATACTTCAGGTCTAGAAATTGAAATTGGTATGATTATAGTATAAGGATGTGTGTATTTAGTGACTGTATAATATTTACATTAAGTTCATACCGTTCCTTGAAAGAGGGGCATATGGCATTTTATGTATCCTGAAAAAAAGTATTACAGCCTATACTTCAGGTCTAGAAATTGAAATTTGGTATGATTATAGTATAAGGATGTGTGCATATAGTGACTGTATAATATTTACATTAAGTTCATACCGTTCCTTGAAAGAGGGGCATAAGGCACTCCATGAATCCTGAAAAAAAGTATTACAGCCTATACTTCAGGTCTAGAAATTGAAATTTGGTATGATTATAGTATAAGGATGTGTGCATTTAATGACTGTATAATATTTACATTAAGTTCATACAGTTCCTTGAAAGAGGGGCATAAGGCACTCTGTGTATCCTGGGAATTTAAAGTTATAGGCACCAATCTTTTTTTTTTTTTTCTAAATAACATAAGACATAGTTTTATAATCTAAACTAAATAAAAAGGATACATGGTTTATACTATGGACATGAAAAATTATTTAGTTGTCTTAAAAAATGATAATGGTTTAAGGGAGTAAATTTTATTTTCCCTCAATTTTATAAAACATATGAATATAAAAGTTAGATTAGCGTGTTCAGGGAACATTAGAAAATAAGCAATAACAATTTTGTATCATCATCTTTTATAGATTTTGAGAAACATGCACCTTAAGTATGAAAAATCAAGGTTTTGGAAATCACGATCAAAGATTAAGCATCATTCTTTTTAAATTAGAAATATTCTCAGAATATGCCTGCTCCATATTCCTGCTCAGTTAGGTTTTCCTCATTTACTCTTTTCGTTTTCTTACTTCTAGTTCTACTTTCAAGCAACTGAACTGTCATTTTTGCCTCTGAGAGTCGACGCACATATTTTTTTAGACATGCTGCCCTCATATTTTCACCAACCTTTGTACACATTTTTGTCATTACTTTATGCATACCACTGCACTTATCATTATAACAAATAACACTGTCATATACACAAATTTTTAAAGTTTTTTGCCCAACATGCACAGTTTTTGGAATTCTTTCCCATATTATATGATGAAAACTTTCATTTGGGTTTTGGGTTCGACCAAGCAAGTACTTTCTCAGTGATTCATCTTGATAAAGATCCCTAAATACTGGTTTAATTGCGAAAAGAACCTGTTCTGGAAGAAAGTGTTTATGTTTATAAATTTCTTTCCACATCTGAGCTCTCTGAAAGCCACACCATGTATCTTCACCTTTAGGACACAAACCATGCTGTTGATTAATAATTTATGAAAATAAATGGCCCAAATAGCTTGTTTCATTTCTGCAATTGTTTTACCGGTATTTCTCCTGATAGCTAGTCCATAATTCTGCTGGAGGAGGTGAAACTCACTGTCTGTTAGTCTTCCACGTCCTGCAAGTGGGTTGCCATCTGGAAGAATCTTTCCATTCATACATCAGAAAGTGGGCGTGTCGTTGCGCCACCATCTTTAAATTGATGGATTAAAGGGCTTTAATACCAGTTGATGTATATACATGTATATATCATTTCAAAGCTGAAGAATTATATAAGTTTTTAACACTATAAACAAAAAATCGATTTTTTGAAGCCCATCTACCTCCCAGTGATCTTAATCCTGTTTAGCTAATATTGGAAGATATTATTGTTTTGTTATAGATGACTATGCAAACAGAATGAACTAATAAACCATCACATAGGGACAGGGTATTAAAAAGACTACAATCTGATGTATTTCCATGTTATCTACTTATATATAATATAACATCCGTGCATAAACCTCTAGCAGCCCGGAAATATGCATGTTTATAACGCAATGATAAATAAAGTTTAAAGACAACAAGTGGAACATCTACAACCAGTTATGTTGGACATGAAACAGATGATAAACTCTTGCACTAATATGCTCAAGAAAAAGTGGAGCCGGTTGTGTGAGCTGATTTGATAAGTCTTATAATAATGTAATGTGTTGTTCTTACATGACTTGCTCTACTCCTTTACAAACTATTGTTACAAACTTGTTCCAATGTCTACTTCATTCCATTCATCTTGCTTGTTCAAGAGATAAATGAAGAACGATTTCACATTTGAGAAAATTACTAGTTATGTACTTTCAGAAGCATCTAGAAAACTATAACTGGACCGCGAACAAAATGCAGCTGGAGGCGTTGCTTACCACCACTGGAGTCCTCTAACTTGCGCCCTCTATCGTTATTTTAGGCTGCCTCTGCTACATCGCGCAAGCTGCATTAGTTATCTATGTAACTCTCTTGCGCATTCACTGTTACATTCACTCTTTGTATTTTCTGCCGAATCACTGCTTTGTTCCTCAGGGTTTAAAGAAACTATGGTTATATCTATTTATTGATCGATTGTGAGGTCATGTCCGAGTTAATTATTTTCTTTTAAACTTTGAAAATCAAAACGGATTAACTTACACGCATTTCATGTTGTTTGCCCTCTGTCGCATACTGGCAGGGGGGGATCATGTGATTCTTGGGTGGTGCAGAAGGGGAGAAGGCTCTCCTCGCACATGCGTAGTTTGTTTGCGGTCTACCTGTAGTAATGTATAAGTCCTCCAAGTAAAGACTATTAAGTATGCTGGGTGATTGTCTAACTAGTGATGTTGAAGGAGTTATTTAGCTATTATCTTACATTTCGCGATTAGTCAAAATATATGAGAAGTCAAAAATATTTTGTAATAACAACAAACACCTATGAAATTTTATAATAAAATAAATTTTATAATAAATTTTATAATAAGGTCTAGAGTAATTCAAGTAATTCAATGTCATATCGGTACTTAGGCCATAGTAGCACAATGGTAGTGCAACTGGACGGACAACAGAAGATCCGTGGTTCAAATCCCGGTTAATGGCATTGAATTTTTCAGTCTGACTCTACGTTTCCACAATTTAGCCTGCACACGGCCAGTGTGAAAGAATAATTAATTTTCATACATCTGATTGTTTAAAAGTACATCTGTCAGACAGTGAACCTGGCTGTAAGAAATATGAACGATAACCTAGATTTGACAACATGGTCGCTAAGCTAATTTCTGAATACTGGTGTACACGAAGTAGATGAATTAATAAGGCACTGCAACAGTGGTTTGTTGAGGAATGAGCCAAGCAGATCGTGTGAGTAGAATTCCTATATATTTTGAAAATCTTGGTTTGTTGTGTGAGTCTGAGTAGTTCTCTTGTAAGCTTACAAACGTCTATTGCTCTGTCTGCTTCATGTAAACGTTAACTTATTGGTATTTTGTTAGTTACAAGGGGATTGAGTATAAAGTGTTACATTTGAAGTGATTGTCAAATATTTTAATGTGTATAACATTACATACATCTGCACGGCTAACAGATATAAAAGTGAATAACCATTTCATAAATGAGAAAAATATTAGTTTTAGTAGTTTCGAACAAATAGCGACTAATATTAAAGAAATTTTGTGTTATAACAGTTTTACTCTTTTGTGCATAAAGAGTTTATTTCGTACAGTTTACCAGTGATGACTGTCATCCAAACGTAGAGCATTTCTGAGGTCATTCCTAGAAAACTTAAACTTCATTCGATTTCAAACATTGCAGTGTAACCAATAAGGGCATTTTTTAGAAAACTAAGATTTAAAAAGCTTAAACGGTACCTTAAGTGCAAGATCTCTCTTTAAAATTTCTCTCACATTCCTGGAACGTTTAACGTAATTTTGCTTTTAGTCAATGCTGTTTTCAGTCTTACAAAACCTGTTTCTAATTTTTTTTTCTTTTTATCCATTGTGTCCACAATGTAATCCCAGTCAATGCTCGATATCGAACTTCCTTTCCTTAATGTATGCACGGGAAGGGTTCAAAAGTGGAATAAAACTTAAAACATATCGGTAAAAAACTTATAGTGCTATATTTGACAACGGCACTCTTCTCAAGTATGAGAGAAATGTCGTTAACGCTTGAGCGTGAGGTCGGGTGGTTGGGGACCATGTAGGTTGTGGTTCGCATTTGGATCACACTGGGGGACCTGACTGCCGGGGGTCAGCCGACAGGCCAGATGCAGCCCTAGTGTGGCCGGGACAGAGTGTAGTACTGAAGGATGAGAGGCTGATCTGACCACCCAAGGGCGTCCTTGGGGAGGTGGCAGCTCTTTCTCCTTCTGGGCACACGGTGGTCATATTGCCCTAGTGTGTTAACTAGGTGGTTGGGATGGGATGTAATTCTGGCATACAATGTGCGCGAGCGTTCACGCACAACGTTCTCAACGTAAGGTATGCCAGAATGGGTGTGTAGGATGTGTGATGGAAACATACGTTCGGTATCGTAGATCATCCTAACAGCCCTGTTCTACATGGCTTGCAGTCTGCAGATGGTGGTACGAGCCACCGATCCCCAGACCTCGCATCCATACAGGATCAGGGGCGGGATGATCGCACGATACACCCTTAGTTTCAGGTGAGTCGGCATGTTCGATCGGAATATGGGGTACACCTGCCTGAGCGTTGCATAGCTGAGGCTGATATTTTCACGGATATGTGGGGTGAAGGTGAGGTCGCGGTCCAGTCGGACACACAGGTATTTGGCAGATCGGGCCCAAGGGATCCTTCTCTGCCTCAACCGCAGTTCTTCTTCCGGGCGCCAGGGGAGAATCTTCCCCAGCAGAAGGACAGAGCTCTTCTGTGGGCTGATGACCCTCCTCCACCTTTTACTCAACGTGCCGATGGCTTGGAGTGATCGTTGCAGCGGAGGGAGGCAGGAGCGAACGTTTCTGTTCGGTGCCAAGATGAGGACGTCTTCAGCATATTGGCAAAGAACAGTGCGAGGCTCTGTTGGGAAGTCAGACATGTAGGCAACAAAGTATAACGGCGACAGTACACTGCCTTCCGGGACTCCCGCTGCTATGTTTCTGACGGAGGAGACTTTGCCTTCAACCCGCACCCTGGAGGTTCGATCCCGGGGGAAAATACTGATCAGGGTGTGGTATATAGAGGGGAGTTGTGCTTCCTTGAGCTTGTACAGCAGGCCCTGGTGCCGTCTCTTGACAGCAGTGCGCGGTCGGTAAGAGTACTGCAACCTTCAATGTTTGGTAACTTACATCGCCTGTGGTGGACAATCAATATAACTAAAAGAACATGTCTTATTGATAAAAGCAGGTTAATGTGCTACACTCACACTGCTTTCTCAAAACACCTTTCTAAAAACACATTTCTACAAAGCTTATTTTTCTATTTGCCTCAAATTTAAAATAACAGCTTATAGTTAAATTACACATGTATTTGATTATACAGGAGGTATACAGAAGACTAAAGTGATAGCTATCAGTGGGTTGTTAAACCTGCCTTTTAACATCATTGTTATTAACATGAAGTTAGGACTAATGTATCTTAACATTTCAAAAATTCAAAGCATTAAGGAATTGGCACCAAAGTAAATATCTCTGAAATAAGAGACACAATATTTAGCATAAGTTAACCATTTTAAATGGATCCACATTTTTCGTTAATAACATTTGTGCGTACACATGTAGTGATTTGCCAGATATAGAAAATTACGAAAAAGTAGCAAAAAGATGAGCAGATACATTGAATAGATGGAACTTACAAATTAAATTTTGTAAGATATATCTAACTTTGGATATTTCTCCGTAATTTGTAAATTTTGGTATCGAGTTTACACATTTTGAGTGCTTACTTCCCTGGTATGCAAATTATGGGACACTGTTGAGTATTTTTATGCTATTTTATACAATATAAGGAAAGTCTTCTCTTTTTGAGTGGTTAGAGTATTTTTGAACTGCTTTGAGGACCTACAGAAGGATTCGGTATTCCTATCAGTGCATTTAGAATACCAGTGCGGCAATATCAAGCATTTTTAGAGAAACCTCCATTACTTTGAGAGATAGTGTCAGTAATCGAG